>JAOUQW010034898.1:0-19258 GCA_028565825.1 Olivaichthys viedmensis | reverse complement strand
TGACCCCAGCTTACCAACATGCTGGGATATGCGAAGAATCAATTTCACTGTACTGTACTTGTATATGTGATAATAAAAAAGCATTAAAAAAGAAAAAAAGAAAAAGCTTTACTCTAGAAGCAAAATAAAGGTACAACACTGGTCCTTAAGGTCTAATTATGTACCTTTAATTATGTTTAAAGTTACACTATTTCCAGGTGAACAGCCAATAACTTTTTTTCTTTTTTTCTTCTGAGTTCTGCCATTGCCTTTGACGTCATAAATCTAGCGTCACAAAGCGGAACGAATATTCGAGCGGCGCTATAAGCATGCGTGCGGCTCCACCCGGACGCGTCACAACGTCACACAGGAAGTTAGATGGAGCAGGAGAAGGGCGCGCTTTGTGTGAGTTAGGGACATTTCTTCACCGACGCACACGTTGTTAAGGCAAGCAAATTGAACGATCATTGTCAAGATGGCGGCGTGGACGTGTCGGCTTGTGAAGCTCGGAGATGCGCTGCTTAACAGAGCCGCAACGTCCTCGGGAAGGTAGGCTGAGGGCGCATAGCTACATGCTAACTAGCTGCATGCTAACTAGCTGCATGCTAACTAGCTGCATGCTAACCAGCTGCATGCTAACCAGCTGCATGCTAACTAGCTGCATCTGTAACCTAGGCTGAATCCCAAATGACACCCTTGGACACTTTATTAGGCACACTTCCCTTGTGGCTACACTCAGTGGCCACTTTATTAGGCACACTTCCCTTGTGGCCACTTTATTAGGCACACTTCCCTTGTGGCTACACTCAGTGGTCACTTGATCAGCTAGAACTGCCATGTAGGTGCACTTTGTAGGTTTACAATGACTGACTGTAGCCCATCTGATGCTATGCACAATTCTTTTCAGCCCCCTTCACCACATCCATCAGTGGAAAGGGACCACCAGAGGACCACTGCTGAGCAGACATTTGGGTGGTGGATGATTGTCAGCACAGCAGTGACCCTGACATGGTAGTGTGTGTGTGTGTGTGTGTGTGTGGTGCGGTGCTGGACAAGTGCATCAGTGTCACAGCTGGATTGAGAATAGTGCTCCAGCCAACAGCAGTCATGTGGGCAGAAACCGATACCGATGAAGGGCTAGAGGATGATTAACATGCACAAAAATGAGGTATAAACTAACTGTTCACCTACAATAATGACTAACAAGGTTGGTGTATCCTAATAAAGTGGCCATCAAGTGTACACCGTGCCTAAAATCCACCAGCAACGCTGCTCCACCTGCTCCACTCAAACCAGCACTACCATGTCTGTGTCACTGCTGAGAATGCTCCACCACCCAAATAACATCTGGTCAACGGTGGTCCTATGATTCTCTTTCCAGTGGTAAAGGGGGGCTGAGAATTGTTCATAGCAACAGATGTCCTACAATCACTAATTTTATACCTACGCCTGTATGGTAGCTGTACCTGATCAAATGGCCTCTGAGTGCACGGTATGAATTATTGGGGTAGGAGGTCGTTGGGAATTCAGCCGTAGTTCGTCTTCTTGCGGGGCTTTACCTTGCATTTTACGCATAAGTGAGGCAATTGTCATAGCTAACTAATTAAGCTACACGAGCACCAAATACCATACAACTGGCTGCAACTAACACTAATCGTCACATTTAGATACCTGGCTACTACGTTTAATCACATTAAGTTGCATTTTGTCTTCGTGCAATTGTGTGTACCAGTGCTGCCATTATGCAGTGCATGAGGACCATCAAGACGTCGACATGGTGGGATGAACATCTGACTGCAGATAATGCCGAGTTCATTAAGAGGGAAGTGACGGAGGAGTATAGAGAACTGACGGCGGCCAAAGTAAACCCCCTGAAGGACGAACCTTGGCCTCGCCATGAGTGGGAGGAACGTGAGTCAGTCAGGATATTATTTGTTAGAAGTTGTGACAGCAAGCAGATAGTTTCGGTCATACTAAAGCATGAGCCTGAACATGTCTCTTTGCAGAGAGTCGGAGGGTCGGTCTTGTGGCCGTTAAGTTGGGAATGATGCCAGTGTGGACCAAGTCGGGAGACAGGCACGTAGTGACCATGCTGCAGGTACTTTAGTCTTGTTTTTGTTTTTGTTTTTTGGTTCTCCCTGGCACCTGGAAGATAGCACTGTGATTTGACTAGTTTCGGTCTGTGGTTACCTTAAAACCAGTCCTGGTTTTAAGAAAGCCCAAATGGTCGACCTTTGTGCTCTATTCCAGTACTCTGCTCACCTGTACCAGCTCTGAACTACTACAAAAATACTGTTTTAATGCACCCTTGCCCGATTTGCGCCGCGCATGCGCACCATTGCAACGCATGCGTACATCTTATTACATTTTACGGCGCTGCCCGATCTGCACCGTGCATGTGTCATCTTACGACATTACACCTTGTTTTATAATTCCTCAAGATAACTCATGTAGACGTGGAAAGATTAGTATTTTAAGGTCCATCATGCTTTGAAAAAAAAAAAAAGAGGAAATAAATAGGGAAAGTTCAACCGGTTTATATGTTAAATAATTAGAATTTGAGTCTTTTTGTATCGTGGAATTCTTGTAAACTTAATATACAATAGCGTCTGTTTCTATTAATATATGTATGAGGCACCTGTACGTTTGATCACTGAGCTATCTATATAAGTGTGAAACAGTTAAAATGACAACACGGAGAGCTGAGGGATGGAGTTTTAAAGCTGTTCCTAATAAAGTGCTCGGTGTGTCTGTGTCTGTGTGTGTGTGTGTGTGTGTGTGTGTGTGTGTGTGTATATATATATATATTCTCATGATGTGTTTTTTGTCTGTTTATTTTTTTAAACCATTATTAATAGTGCGAGACGCATCAAATAGGACCGTAAAGCCGTTCACGCATGCGCAGCGCAAATTGGACAGGGGGCGCGGATCGGGTAGCGACACGCATCACCTACTACGTCACTGGAGTACGTCACCATATCATGATGATAAAGCAGTAACATTTTATGGAAAGACATAATAATAGTGTAAATCATAACATTTTAGAGTTAGTTGTTGGGTTACATCTCATTATGTGCAATATAACGTTTTATACAGAAATAATAATAATAGTATTTTATTTCTATGTGCCTTTCAAGGCCACTGTACAAGATACAAACACTGCATATAAGAAAAAGCAAATAAAAATTGTAATAATAATAAAAACAAATGTTAAAAGAAAATAGTAGTAATAAGAATGCAGGTGTGTGTATATAGAAGTATGAGTTAGTACACAGATTTAAAAAAGAAAAGTCATTAGGTCAGTGGAAAGCAAGCTGGAAGAGATGGGTTTTGAATGAGGAAGGGTGGTGCAAGCACAGAGATTTGAGAGGGGGAGTGTTCCAAAATTTTTCCCTTTCTTTTAATGGTAAAAATAAATGCTATGTGAATTTCAATTGAGTTTTTTCCTCTGTTTATTTTGCTTTTATTATAGGCTTATTATGCCCAGCAAGTGATGCAACGTTGAACACATCTGTTGTCCCTCTCCGAGATTTCCGGACTGGGAAAAATGTAAACAAGAGCCTAAAATTAAAACTAGCCAGATCCATTTTATGGCAATTTTGCAAATCACAGCTAAAGCATCTTTGAAATGAAACGATATGATTATTGCAGGTTCACTTTTAAACATTAAAACTGTCCCAGTTGTTTATTTTTGTAAATCAATTGAGGTTTTATTTTTATCTATCTGTCTGTCTATCCTTTGAAAAGGTCATTTGCGAGCAGGGTAAATTGCAAAAAGGTCAATTTGATTGCAAAAGCTTACATGTAATAACCTGCTTTCCCCAATATTGTCTGATGTTGGTTTCCTCCTCAGAATCCTTTTATAAAAGTTACGTCAATTATTAAGCAGTTAATCCGGCTTTCCTGTTTTCAGGGCACTCTAGAGCATTAAACAATTTTGGCCATGTTTGATTGGAGCCACTTGCTCTTCACAAGTCATCAGTGGAACAAAAACAGAACCCATCTTGAACACAGTTTTTTGTACAGTGTGCTATATATAAACACCTACCGCCTTAATGAACCTACGTCCTGCCGCCCGCTACATGCCACTTGATTTTGTGCTGTACCAACTTTTTATCATATCTTAATGAATTGTTTAGTAAAAGACAAGCCAGTTCTATACCAGCACCCTTACTGTGTGTGTGTGTGTGTGTCTCTCAGGTGCAGGACTGCCACGTGATCAAGCACCTACCTAAAGAAGAGCATGATGGCAAGTCGGCTTCTCTGGTTGTGGGGGCTAAAAACGTGTCTCCTTTTTATGTGAGTTCATTTCCGACTTCTTTCTGTCTCTTTCGCACACATGTACAGTACACGCACTCCTTAGCTACAAGGCCGTCCGCCTGTTTATATACGAGATCAGACGCACACGCCTAATTCCTCGTTCTTATTCGCATCCTTGACTTTTGTAAGTGAGCAGTTTACGTAATTGGTTCGGGCTGTGGTCTGTCTGGAGTGGCTGAATAATGAGAGCTGAAGTGCTCGTGCAGGGGAATTACTCTGAATGCGTAGAGGTCACCTTGGTGTGCCAGTGTGGGTTTTCTTGCAGAGAATTAAAGGAGGCAGTTAAGTTTGCTGTTTGCTCATACCCTCTCGAACTTTTACCTCCACTTCACTCCACTCTCTCGCTCGCTCGCTCTGGATTGATTGGTTTTATTTGGGTGCATTTGTCTCAGTGAAATAGCTGTCGCTGCAGAATAGTGGGAAAGCACTGATGGATGGATGAGCGAATACGGAGGGAGGAAAATGTTGTTTATCACGTATCAGCTCGTTAGTGAGGAAAAGCGTGAATAGGATAGAAACGAAACCCTCAGGAGAATCGCAGAGCAGCTCTTGGTGTGATGGCCTAGCCTGTGTTTGTTACAAAGTGAGTTTGCCGGCTTGCTGATCAGTCAATATGAATAATAGGCTGTTCAAACATCAAACATTTTTTGTACCTTTTTTATTTCCTGAATAAATCAGCACATATCCAAACCCCTTTGTGTGTGGTAACTGCTCTGTCTATCCTCATGTAGAGGTCAGCGGCGTACCTGGAGATGTTTCGGAATGCTGGCGTTCCCCCTAAACAAAAACTAACGACGTTCTGTGTGACGGAAAACGCCGTCGTCAAACCAGGTACTTTTGTCTGTCATAGAGAGGGGCTTCTGTGTGCTGCAGGAAAAACAGTGTTTAAGTCTTCGTTTTTTCCCACCCACACGGGACCGGTGCTAGTTTGGTTTTCCAGCCAACCTTTGCAACTGAACTATTACATAATCAAATGTGGACGTTCCCCAACACGTGCTTTAAAAATAAAACTTGCAGATCACATCCTTGGTTAAGTTTTAAGTTTTATTTTTGGCTTTGAGAACGTATTTTACTGTCCAGTCTTTCAGCTTTAAAACACTGCACGAAATTGTCAATGACAATGATGACATGCAAGATTGTTTTTAATGTTTAGAGGAGGTGTTGTTCACATTAGCTGTATATTAGCAATCATTTCATTATTTGATTTTTTTTCTTCACAGACCATTGATTCATGGTTGTGATATTGATTTCACTCATTTTTCAAAAACAATATCGACCTTCTCCTGACTTAAGTGTGTTTTTTTTTTTGTTTTTTTTTTTTCATTTGTCGTTCATGTAATCAAATTGAGTTGCTTGTTGTCATGGTGACAAAATAACCACCAACCCCAGCTCCTGACCTCTCCTGCTCCTTGGTTCCAGTGCAACAGGTTTTTGGGGCTAAAACAAAACTAATATTGGCCGTCGGGAATCGGGGGCCTCATTTATAAACATTGCGTCCGCACAAAATAGCCTCAGAAAGCGCATGTGTCATTTTTCACGAAAAAAAAAAAAAATGAATGGAAATGTGCAGGGTCACGCATACTCTCGACGGTTTTCCCCTCCAGGATTTTTTGGCTCATGATGACTGGTTTAGGAGCCATTTTTGAATGATGGAAAGGACATTGTGGCGTAATTAATGGCTTGGATGGCATCGTCTCTTAATTGTCAGGATGCAAACAATGGTAACTGTAGGCAGACACCCAGGCAGGCTACGTTGAGTTCCCTCGCACTCAGAGTGAATAGGCCAACATCAAAAGGCAATTCATGGCGATTGGCGGTTTTCCGAAACGTAATCGGCACAATCGACTTCATCCACGCTGTAATAAAGGCACCATCAGAGAATGAATTTGCTCTCGTTAACTGAACGCATTGTCACTCCATTAATGTGCAAGTGATCTGTGATGCACAATCGGCCCACGGGGTTGCAAGATGGCCAGGGTCAACGTTACCTCATTTTATTTAGTAGTAGTGTATTAAACGATTACATTTGAAACGCTTTCCGCCAGCGTTTCTACAAACCTATACGTTGTGCCACTTTTCGCATGCTTATGAAATCATGAATAAACAAAATATGGGCGTGTTAAGAATCATTTATGGTTATTTGGGGAAGGAGACATGGTGGAATCTAAAGCTTGTGTGTGTGCGCATGATCTTACGCTGGCTGGGATTTATGAAGGGGATTGTGCGTGGGAGACGGCATACACACAGTTTTATAAATCTCATTATTTATGTAAGCACGCATACTTTTGCTCTGGAATCCACGCAAAGTTTTATAAACAAGGCCCTGAAAAAAAGCGCAGAACGGTTCAAGATTAAACACTAAATTAACACAAACTGACGTTTTTTGAGCTATAATTACATTTGTACACACTATTGTTGGTGTATTCTAGATTTACTGTTATTGTAAGCATTGTTTTTTATTGTTATTGTAATGGTATACCTTCCAAATTTTAGTTGTGTTTTTCCATTTAATGAATGCAAAAACCTTTTTTGTGCTGTTGGGGGATACATTTTTTTTTTAACCTGGAAATGTGAATATAGTGTACCTTTTTAAAGCTTCACTCTGAAAACTAATTAAAGGTACAACAGTGGTCCTTAAGATACAATTAGTACCTTAAATCATTTTAAGGGTACACTATATTCACGTTTCCAGGTAAAAGATGCATATTAAAGGTACAAAAGATGTTCCCTTTAGGGTACCCCAGCGACAAGAAAGGGTACAGTTTAGTACCTTTTTTTTTTCCTGAGAGTGTATATGGATCCCGTCGGCCCTCTCTCCCTCTCACCCACCCTTCCACACTAATCACAAACAACGTCCGGCCTCTGCCCTCACACTTGCGATCCATTCCCTAACGTGCATATTTCAGATCTGCAGAAAAGGAGAGGACTAGCGTAAAGCAATAGTGAATAACCCATTAAGCAGCAGCACCGTGTTGGTGGGAAAAGCACCTTCTATGGTTCAATAAAAGGGTTCTAAGTGTGTCAAAAGAATTCTCAAAAAAACTTGACCTCGGCACTACCCAAAGCTTTTTAGGCAAGACTTTAATCATGTTTGTCGTAATCTTTCTCCTCTTCTGGCTTGTTTAGGCACTCCTCTGTATGCTGCACACTTTCGTCCAGGACAGTATGTAGATGTCACAGCCAAAACGTGAGTGTCTTGTACACGTACACAAATAAGGGTTTTAATTAGCAACTTTTTTTTTTTGCTATATATTCTAACTGGCATTATGAATTGGAGGATAATTAATAATTTCACTTTTTGACCTAAACCATTATATGTAAAAACGTTTTTATTTATTATTATTTTTGTGAAGTTACCATATTTTCCAGACAATTTTCAATACATGTTTTTTTTTTTTGCCATCAGGCAGGTGTTGCAAAACTTTTTTGCATTGGCCTAATTGTAATAAGCCTGCTTGTTACTGTTTTTACAGTAGTTGTGCTACTCCAGCAGTTACAGTAGTTTTCCCATTTGTTAGTGTTTTTAAGCTGTTACTGCAGCTCCAGCAGTTTGCGGGAAGGTCTTGGGTAGGTACGCTACTCTTAGCACAGCTATGGGATTTTCAATTTTAGCGCCAAGCTATCAGAAATGAGCATTATCATAACGCCAGTGATCGGACAAACGAAGGATGTTTAGTAGAACAGGCATTTTAATTCTACAGTATATTTATAAATCTTTGTAATCTGCACATGCGCTTTCCGCTGGCCATCAGAAGCCCGGAGCCACTGTTTCACCAGTAGACTGTTTATGGTTGCGTACATGTAAGCATTTTAGTTTTAGGTACACTACTTTTAATATGGGGCAACAGTGTCATGGATTATTGACGAACATCTGATTATCTTTTATAATCTGGTCATTACTGGCCAATCGGAACACACATGCACACACCTTAACCTGTACTTCGTTAGAATAACTGCTGCCCTGAAATTTCCCCTCCTTTAGTCTCGTTATAGAAAATGACTGCTGCCATGTTTAGATCTCTGTGTGAAGATTGCAGGTGTGGGAAAGAGCCACAGCAGGCAGTGAGATCATCAAATCAACAAAGAGTAACTAACAAATTTAATGGGCAAATCGGACAAGAAGAGTTGGCAGCGTGATCAGCTAACTTGATGGATATTTTTAGTTAGTTTAGTCACTCATAAATATTGAATTAAAAGACCTGCATGGTTTGATTGTTCTTGCTAGCCCTAGATCACAGGTGTTAAGCTCAAACTCGTTTCATTCGGCCCGCGCAAACTTGCAAAAAATATACTGAAACGGCCCGTGGTACACTACTACCCAACATTTTCACACTGGCGCAGTAGAACCTAGAATTCACACTGGATGCGTCCAGGGAGACTGAGGACATGTACAGTTTGTTCTTAGCAAAGACACGCCCGTATGATTTCTTCTTTACTGTTACAGTAAAGAACCTGTGGTATGGATCAATGCAATTTTTTTGGCATAATTATGAAACAAAAATAAATATGGTAAACTGACTCACGACCGTAATCAGATTAGAGAATGGATGCACTTATAGTAATACGTTTATAACATAATAGCCTCGCTTTATGCCCCTTCAAGGCCTCACAAAAATGCCGATGTGGCCCGGGCAGAAATTGAGTTTGACACCTCTGACCTAGATAATGTTACTGCCAGCTCGCGAAATATGATCTGCCCGGAGATGTTATTTAGCTATTTTGAACGATACTGTTGAATTTCTGTGTTCAGGTTGAGAAAATGCACTCGTTTTATTTCTAGTTTGGTGTTCAACAGTCCGTCAGAAGTAGGCTACTAATATCACTGATGTGTGATGCACCAATTGCACACACGACTCTCCCTACAAGTCACGCTATGCTTCATCTGTTCCCATCTTGTGTGTAAGAGAAGGGTCAGGTTCTTGTACGATTTAGCAGATTGTTGAGTTTTTCTTCTATCTAGCTAGCGTATACTCAGGTGTGCACAGTACATTTTTCTCAGGCTTTAGATTTCAAAGAAGACGTCTTGATTGTATTGAAGTGCAACATTATTTTCCCTTCATTAAGCATGCTATTAGCTAGCTAATTTGACCAGCGTGAACTAATGTTACCTCACTGACTTGCTACTAAGCAGGCTGCTGTTCATAAACTGTAGTATAAACTAGAGCTGTTTATTTTAATCCCACGACGACCCGGCTCCCGCAGTTATTTGTACCTGTCCGCAACATTTCCTAGTGAACGCGGTTGGTCCAATCTTTTCAAATATAAACAAATATAGTGAAAGAACATTTTGTAACGTGGGTTGTGCTGCTGTGTTCTCCACCACGCAGATTAATCTGACGGTTGTGAGAGGGAAGTAATACACATTCAAGAGAATTCAGGGCTGCGTCCCCAAACCGCATTCAACACACTAAATAGGACACCTAAACAGCATTGGTGTACTGGCATGCTATTTAGTGCGGTAGTATAGGATGGAGGATGTAATTATCTGCTGCCGTTATTGTCGTCTCCTCAGTGTTATAAAAATAGAAACTTTATTGTGCACATTGATGTATGTGACTGTCAGAGTTTCGGAGTACTAGGTGAAAAAGCAAAGTCTCCATTATAGCAAGAGCTTGTTTTTTTAGCTAGCGTGCTAACGTTAGTCGGTTAGCTTTCTACCATCGGCCGTTTTGTGCTGTATTGTGATTCCACAGCGCTGTGTTTGTGAATCGGCAATGCCACAGTCTAACTGTGAGATCAGAACAGATGCCGATGGTAGCGAGCTAGCCGGCTAACACTAGCTAGCTAAAACACAAAGCCTTGTTGAAGGGGAAAGACTTCTCGCTCATATTGAATATGCGCCATCTCTCTTCTCGGCTATCTTTATTTCTGATCATCCACTCTCACCCTCATGAGAGGGAAAATATCCCACACCCACATCCGTTATTTTAGGTTCTGTGGGCTCCCAGTTTCGTTGCACACCTCTAGTATAAACCCAACGAACGGGTTAAAGTCCCTTGCAGCCCTCGCAGTTTAATAATTTGCTCCATTCTGTCATCATATTCAGAGTCAAGCTAATACAAAAACGACTGAGGTTCTGAAACAAGGCTGCTGCCCAAGTCACGTACTGAATATTAATGACCATCAGGGTTCTGCTTATGAATATTAATAACTAGTGGGTGGTCTCGGGGAAACAGGCTGTGAGTGGGAGAGGCAGAGAAGGGCACTCTACAACGATTTATTAAAAATACTAAAAGTAAATTGGAAATGTATATAATATGGAGAAAACAAAAAAAACGCACCAGTTTATTTTAATATTGGTCTATGGCTACTTGACTACCAGCACTGCCTTGGCAGCTCATGAGAGTTTTGAGAAAGCAATGCAATGTTTTGCTTTTTATTGCCCCTCTGTCCATTTCACTTCATTTCGCTATTATAGTGTAATTACTATATTATGGTAATTTGTATAATTAATAGTACAATTGTCAGATTTTGGCTATAGGTAATTGGATATTGATATATGCCAGTATATTTGCCTGGTACAGCCCAAGGTCACACCATTTTCAGGGTCTAAGGCAAAGCTTTTATATTTTTTAACAGTCAAATCATACATGGAACATTTACAATGGACACCACATTTTATGCCACAGCATATCTTCCAGGAAACATGGAGTTGACCTGGAGTCTGAAAATGTGTCTCCTTGACTTCCAATAAAGAGTGTGTTTTTCTCAAACCTACCTCACCAATTACCTCCCCATTGTTAAAATGCACATTCCTAAGAGACTTCACAAAGCACAACGTGGCCTTGTATTACAGCACCGCATATTACCTTGCAACCTATCAGGCCTCTGAGCACCCAGGCATTTTTCTTAGCAGTAGGATACAGAAGACCAAACACATTCTAACATCCCTGAGCGGTCCAGTACCAGTGAAATTTGCATGATAAATTTTGATAATGGCAGTCCAGCAAACTAGGCTTGTCTGGACTTGTTTTTTCTTCACATTATTTGATGAGCATGAGACTGTGGGCTGCAATAGCTTTGACAATATATCAGTGTGGTTCGTATCGGGATTAAAAAGATCAGCTTTTATGTGATGGTGCTTTTTTTCAAAGCAAATATCATATATGCATTATATTTGAGAGCAAAATTAGATTTCAGACAACCGGATATTACAGTATCTAATGTAAACATATTGCATGTTAGGCTGTTTCTAAAAATATCTTAATGTCCAATAGTTATTTATTTTTAGAGCGCTCTAAAGTGTTGGCTGAATCTGAAATGATGCTGATATGGGATAATAATTAATTATATATCATGGAGAAAGAGTCAATTTGACAACAGAAATGTCCAATAACAAACTCGGAGGAGTTCCGCAAATGGAAATCCGTGACCTTCCAGAATAAGTCAACACGCATTTGTAAAAATAAACAGTAAAAAATTCCACTAACCAGTGCTTCATGATGTTCTGTGATTTACATGAGGACCCATCAGTGTAGAACAATGTTTATTTGAAAAATAGCATTTTAATCAGCAGTGGCTACTCCTATGTGGTTGCAGAATTGGAAAGGGTTTCCAGGGAGTGATGAAACGCTGGGGTTTCAAAGGCCAGCCAGCTACTCACGGCCAAACCAAAACCCACAGGAGACCAGGCTCACTGGGACCTGGAGGGGTGAGTGTCTGTCTGTGTCTGTGTCTGTGTCTGTGTGTGTGCCTGCATGAACATATTTTCCAATTTTCATTGTGGATTTTTTTGGACTCGATGGATGAATTGGCCTCTTGTGTCCTCGCAGGACCCTGCCAAAGTTTTCAAAGGAAAGAAGATGCCAGGCAGGATGGGGAACATTTATGACACTGCTTTTGGCCTAAAGGTATGAACACGTGTTCATTAGAGATTTTTTATTTATTTATTTATTTTTGAGATCACAGCAAAATGTTGTGTGCGTGTGATTCTCTCTTGGTCAGGTTTGGAGGGTGAACATCAAAAATAATATCTTGTATGTCAACGGCTCTGTTCCAGGCCACCGCAACTGCTTGGTGAAGGTAAAATCACTCGGACACGTGCACAAACCCACACACCTTTCCACCTTAGACTTTTCCTAAGCTTCCTTATGCATGCACACACACACAAACACACACAAATGCTCTATAAATAAATAAATGCTCATTGAAAGTGGAGACTTGGAGTGCATCTTTTTTGTCTTTTTTCCTGCTGTAGTCAGCATCTTCAGAAGTGTGTAATCCATCTCTATAAATACAGAACTGTCCTAGTGTGGATAAATTGCATTAATAATTATCAGCGTATTGATCAGGTTCAGTCAGCAGTTTGGAGTTTACTGTGCACTTGCAGATGCGTATATGGATACACTTTCTAAATACTCAGGAGAACAGGGTTTGGCAAACGTTGCTCGGGTCATTTGCATCGTCTATGACGTACATTTTGCATGATGGCGATATAAACACAATGACAGCAACAGTAGTACTATGGCTTCCACATGGCACGTTGTACATAGTCACCCTGGTTAAACTACTGTAGGACTAGCGAAATCTTCCTTTTGCACTGTACTTACTATTTGTGGGCACGTTTTCGCAGGTACGAGACACAACCCTGCCTCAACGCCTGGAGAACAACAAGAACCCGCCCTTCCCCACATACTTTGCTGACGGAGACGAGGAGCTCCCTGAGGACCTGTACGCCGAGGACATGTTTCAGTTTGGGGAACCTATTCCTGAATAAGGCCGTGACCCCACAAGATCACCTGCTTTGGTCGCTTCTACAGCCTGATTCCCTTCGGCCGTGTGCTACATGTGTCTCCGTCTGTTTAATGAGTGCTTCGCTGCTGGACTGATATAAAAGTGTGAATAATACAAACTCTCTTAAAGCAGCAAGGCACAACTACTAGTGCGTACTAACCCCTGAACAGAGTCAACCACACTTGTTAGACAGAACGGCACCTGAAAATTGATACTGGCTATTGTTTGAATATCTAAACATTAAAATCCCTTTGATACAATTTTTTTGGCATTTCTTTTTAATGTCCAAAATGTGGTATGGGGAAAGAAAACAAGTTGCGACTGATACTGCTATAAGTAAGTGTGTAAAAAGAAAGTGAATGAGGAGCAAGAGCAATACTGGTGGTTTGGTCTTGGCAAAATTGTGACTCATTTAACTTTCACTCTAAAAAGATCATCTCTGGGAGTTGTGAGTAAAGTTTGACTGTTCCAGCTGCACAGGGCTATCACGGATCCCACCAGAACATTGTCCCTGACCGCGTTCGCTACAAAAGAAATGTTCCCACCAGGCTTTAGCCAGCATCCTAGCATAGCACCACTGACCGTGGTTAAATGCCATGAACATTACTCAGTTCTCTCCCTTCAATCCAAAGCCAGTCTGTGTTTTATTTATATGGCTTAAGGAGTTTTTACCTGCAATGGCAAGAAATTGCCTCTTTAACTGTCCGCTGTATTCAGTTCCTGCATGTCTTTTTATTTATTTTAATTTTTTTAATTTTCCCTGGCACATAAAGGAACTTCACAAAGTCTCACGCATGTGAGAGAACAGAGAAGCTCACACTTGTCGGCTCTCCTACTATTCCGATGGTTCTGCCATTAAGTAGAAAGATTGCTGATTAGGTTAGAGCATGTCTTTGACATAATTTTGCTAGAGGGAGTCTAGTCCACTTAGCAGCCATTCATGTGAAACCCCAAGAGTGAAAGTCAGATGATCAAACACTTAAAATCATAACCACATGGAATTCATGTGGTTTCTCCCTCCTTTCGTTTGTCTCGCATGCAACCAGTCTGATGTGTTATCAGTGGCACAGATGTCAGATGTTTTTCATTTGATGGTGTAAAGAAAGTTCTTTAAAATCAAACTGCTTTTAAAAAGTTTTACTGTAAGAAAAGCTTTAAATGTTGCCTTTTCAGGCTGCTGGTCCTGTGAATCTGAATTTCTCTCTAAATCTGTGGATTTGAACATCAGTCCCATCGTGCAGTTTTTGTAACATGAACAACTCATGGGGTCAACAAGCTTACTTTTCACTGTTGGTCACTCGTGTTTGAGCTGAAAGACAGTTGATGGATTTGTGTGACCAGCTGTGTGTGTGTGTTCATGCATCGTCAGTGATTGCTAAGCTATTTGTTGGAATTGGAAGGAACAAATTGACATAGGGGAAGTTGGAAATGAATCAGTATGACAGCATATGCCTATAAGTAAGCTCCAGTGGGACTCTATATGCTGAGCCACGTGCATTAGTCAGGGAGAAGGAAGGACGGTGAGGGAAGGTGAAAACATGCTGACAATGGCTGACATTTCTCCCTCTGTTGGTGAGGGGAGTAAATCATGCTATTAATGTTGCACAAAGAAGTGCATTCATTAAACATTCATTAAACCTTCCTGTAGAGCAGAGTGCAATGCAGATGTCCACCTGCTTCATTTTCTAAAGGTTTGGAGGTCTTCTTGAAGAATATACCACTACACACAACACAAACTTTATTCCAAATAGAATTGAAGTTGTTCTGAAGGCAAAGTGTGGCCCTCCTCCATATTATGTACTTTGATATTTATTAGATATTAGGTGATTCTGTTTTTTTTCCAACCCCTGCATAGAACATTATTATAAAGTTTCTCCAAAACTGTTCTCTGTCCTCTTTTCAGCTGGTGGAGGTGAAGTATAGATGTGAAAAGGCGCAGTCATTTTTATATAAAATTTGTCATATTAGATTAAATACAACTTTGTATGCATATCGTCGCTATCCAATGAAAAACATGCATCTCCAAAATTCCAATTTTTCAGGAACACGAAAAAAACACTTTTTCTTATCATTAATCATACACAATAAAACCGAAATTGACGGTGTGATGTGTCAGCTTCCCGTTGGTCATTTAGATGTTAACTGCTGTGGGGTAGATGGAGGTTTTTGCCCACATTCCAAATATGATAAAAAGTAAAAAATGCAAAAAGTGGAAATACATGTTTTTCATTGGACAGCGACAATATGTTATATGTAAAATTGATTTAGGCCTGCCATACCGCACGTAAGTAGCTAGGCGAACGCTTTCATGGTTGGGCTACTCTGACCGAGTGATCATTTATGATATCAATGAAAAAACAGTTGTACTGCGATGGCAGCGGAATAAAATCTCACTTGTATTCATGTAAGATGTGTTTTGGGGCTTTTACTTCATTTCCACTGTGCGAGTGCAAACATGCATGCATTCGTCAGATCCTGCTGGTGCGGGTTCATTCCACTTTTCTCCCTTTCAACAACGACGCACACAAAAGCTACTTGAGTATAGAGCTACCCCTATTGGAAAATCTTCAGCCTGCTAAAACATTAGTGAGTGAGGTACAAGCCAGGTCCATGAATCAAGTCTATTTTTTTGCATCTAAAAAATTTGAAACGGACCAATATTAATGCTTTACTTTGAAACAATAAAACACCAACAACAGTTCCTCATACACCAATTTGCATGACTGTATACTCATGTATTCCTTTTTACAAACTTTATTAAAAGAAAAGGCAAATAAAGTCTTTATATATTGAGACAATATGAATTTTCACTTTCATTATAACATTACTGGTAAAAGCAGAACAACTTCCACTTTTAAACAAGGTCAGCTATCTCATCTAGAAATATTCAGCCAGACCTATGTACTTCAGCCAGCTTGTGGAGATCAGCCCAGACATTAAATAAAAGGCACCAGGACGCGCTGTGAGACTGGGCTTTGCATCAGTTACACTGTGTGTCCTGTTAATATTTTAAGTAAGACAAAAATATACTATATATACAATGGGGTCCAAAAGTCTGAGACCACATTGAAAATCCACCACCATGTTTCACTGTTGTTTTGTTACACTGTAGTATCAATCTCTCTTCTGTTCATCTCCTTACATAAACCCTTCTGTTACTGCCATAAATCTCAAACTTGGATTCATCAGTAAATAAGACTTTTTTTCAGTGATCCACTGTGAAATGCTGCTATGTCTTAGCCCATGCCAAGCGTTTTGGCCTTGTTGCCCTTCCTGAGAAATGGTTTAGAGACGCTACTCGTCCTTTGAGAGCACTACTAGCTAGCCTCTCTCTCGTCTCTCGTTCTTTATTCAGCACATTCTGTATCTGTGATGAAGTTGCTGTTCATTCTCTCTCAGTGAACAAAGCTTTATGTGTTGCCCTTCTGATGGTGAGCTCACTTTTGGTCTGCCTGCTGAACTGCAGCCGAACCTTCTCCTGATCCCTGATGGCTGGGTCATATTATGAGTTGAGATTCAGTAGCGATGGCTTGACTTCTGTATATGTAACATAAGACATCATTACATTTCACTCTCAGGCAGTGGCTACAGAACACTGCTTTATATAAATCTCTCTGCAAGGGCACAGGATACTGTCTCCAGTGTCAGTGTCCTTATGTCTGTGTTGGGCTTGTACTCCAAATATTTTTTTAATGAGCTGTCCTGGTGTGGCATTTAGCTAAAAAACATAGTAAGTCACTAATTTGCTTGTGAGACATTAACCTCTGAATGGAATTTTGCCAGTGTGTGAGGACGATCTCTAGCGCTTGCCAAAAAGCTAATCATTAAACCACCATTCTGTACTGCAAAACTATTCACAAAGGACTCTTAATATAAGGACCAACCGTCAGTAAGCATAATTTTGAGGTGTTATATTTTATAATGAGGTGCACATTAACATTTATTGTCATGTATAGAGCCAAAACTCCTCACTGGCACATTTTCTGCCTGATTTTATGATAAAAACGTTAGCAAACAAAAAAGTCTGAAAAACACCAGTGTGACTTTAAGAGCGCTTTCACACCTACCCTGTTTGATGCTGACCAATCAAACTTTTTCTTCGACTTTTTATTTTTACAAACAACTGTTCCATGGTCCGCCAAAAATCGGGAGTCTCGATCCTCATCCAAGTGAATCATGGTTCAGTTCATATGTTTTTCATATGTGATGACAAGTGACATCATTTGAATAATGATAACATGTGAGCATGCGTTTCAGCATGTTATATCGTGAAATTGCATGTGTGATCTCAGGTAAACACACATGACTTCATGTGAATAATTACATGTGATCATGTGTGAAGCATCTAAAAAAACCACATGTGATTATTCACATGTGAGATTCATGTGATTTTGCTGTAAGGGTCGTTACTAATGGGAACACAGTTTTACGACGGTCCGCACCAAAGTGAAGTGAAAGGGACTGAGCGCTTGTATCACTGCAATAAAGTTAGTTTTACTTTTGGCGCTCGTCTTTTCAACTCTAATAACTTTTGAACGGACGCGGTGGCCGATACAAGGTTACAGATTTGCAGCCACAGAGGATGACGCACACCAACTGTTGTGCCGTCTCGGTGAAATTCGGCATATGACTCTTTGTGTTAATATTTTTGCAGAACGAAATGCATTTATTTACTGTATAGAGCAGATGCAATGCACATGCATTTGTTTTCCTTTAAATGGCTTAAATATATTTTAAGGAATATTTCATCATCCCAATGAACAATAGAAATGTGTCTAAAAATAGCTCCATAAGTGCGTGTAAAAATTTAAGAAGTTGTAATTGACCTTAAACTATGGGTAATATTGGCACACTATTAACTGGTAGTTAATAACTGTAGTTATCTTTTCTTCATAAAAATGCACTTACATGACCTACAGAGGTAAAACAACCTTCATGACAACCAATAAGAAGTGTCCATCAAAGCACACATCACTACGTTTCTGACCAATCAGGGAGCACCCACGCGTGCAAAATCGCTGCAACGTGAAGCCAACCGAACCAAAAGGAGAAGATACAAAGTAATGTATCTAATGTATCTGATGTAAAAAAAATCAAACTCTGGGACGGACTTTAGCAAAGAAACTGGGCATGAAAACAGGCTAAGAGAGTTGCAGGGGGAGGAGTGGACCTTATCACCTTTCCATGGAAGAGGAGTGAAGAACGGATATACGATATATTACAAGCATTAGTGGTGAATCTGACCAAGTGTTCAGTTCCAAGTAAAGCATGTGAAATTTTTCAGAAGTTTGTGTTTGTGAGAATGCAAGGACAAATAGCTTGTACATTTCCAAAGTCTATCCAAGTTTTATAAGCAGCCACTGCTGTGTCTCTCTCATTAATGCTAAATCACTGACGTGCAGCAACATTTGCAATTCAAACTTAGATAACAATGTTGTAGTGTCGCCTTCAGGCCTGTAAGCATAACAAGATGTATGGTGCAAATAATATACAAAGACCTTATTAGACCTGATATTAGATAATGAGAACAAACAGGCATGAACAGTGTTAAGGGGAGTGAGCCAAATGGTAATAAGACTTAAAAGATAAATAAGACTAGGGTTGCAAACTTGAGGTGGACAGAGTTTCCAAAGTAACTTTCTTTAATGCCCCCATTTTAGGAATGGATAAATACAGGAATAAAGTACAATAAAGTTGGAAAATGGCAAATTATGTTTTTACTATTTGATGTATAAGTGCACTACATAGGGTTTAGAAGCCATTGCATTATACACTACATTACCAGTCAAAAGTTTGGACACACTAGATTGAATCTATATTTTCCATTGTCTTAAAGACATTTTGATACAGGCTTACGGTTGAAATTTGTTCCTAAGACAAATGTAAATAGTGAAGTTAATGCCCATGTATACATTTATTTCTGAATTTTTTTAATAAGAAGTTTTTATTTAAAATTAAATAGTTTCCCCAAAACAAGTAGTTTTCATTTAGAAGGTTAGGAGAAGCAGAACAACAAGTCGCTCGGCCTATTTGGGGAGTTTTAAGAAAAGGCTCCTGGGTGAAGCTCCCCCATGAAGCTGGTTGAGAAGATGGCGAGAGTGTGAAAGCTTCATCAGGAACACTTTTAAGAATTTCACATAGAAACTAGTTTTTGATTTGTTGAACACTTTTCTTGGTCACTGCATAATTCCAGATGTGTTATTTCATAGTGTTCATGTCTTCATTA
>JAOUQW010034893.1:0-19260 GCA_028565825.1 Olivaichthys viedmensis | reverse complement strand
AGCCTTCTTACCTTGTCATATATCGTCGATCTACACTGGGGTCTCCACGGTACAGACCACAAAGAAACTGCATTGTCAACCACATCAATCAAGACTATGACCCTTTATCTCAAACAATGTGTGAAAATGATAGAATATTTCTCATGTTACATTATGTGATTTAGGCTAGCAAAAACTTATAGACCTAATCTGATAAGGAAATCAGATTGGCAATCAATCATATTGATGACAAGCTATGATCATTCATTAGTTTATTAAATTCAATCATATTGTCCTCTTTCTACTTTTCATTTCAAATACTACTAGCAGTAGGCGTACTGGTAGGTGGCATAGTTGTAACACGGTGTGGGCAGCAGCCATTTTTAGTTGTTGTTCGCAGGTTAGCGTAAAGCTAAAGTTAATACAGAGCATTTATTTGGTTTTAAAAGGCTTCCTGCTGAAGTGTGTTCTTCGTCGATGCTACAATATTATATTTAATTACATGAATTATATGTTATTAAATACACTTTTAAACTTTTAAATACCTTACAAGATGGGAACAACCTACATTTTGTGTTTTTGTTGTTTTTTACTGATTTTACTAATTTTATAATCATCAAGCACTTCATGGACAGGTATGGTTTAGACCAGGGAAAACTAAAAAATATGTAGCACATATAGGCTTGAGAAAGATTTTATGGACCAGAGCAGGCATGCAGTGAACCACACTCTGATTTTTGAGTCATAACTTTTGATAGAGCCCACAGAATAATCACTGTATGAGTTGTGCAAAAGGAAATCTTCTATAGCACTTTCCCATTTATGAGTCAATTTCATTCAGTAATCATATACAAATTTAATTAGAAACTATCTGGCATACCACATTTTCAGGACTATAAGTTACACCAGAGTATAAGACGCACCCCTCTTTGAATTTTTTCAGCGAAGCTCAGCAAAATTAAGTTTCATCTTTTCGCTTTACAACTTGATAATATTGTACATGCTCTTCAGTAAGTAACTTTATTGCTTTTACTTTCATATTCGAAGACCATGTTCATGTGGTGTATAATTGTATTCTATGCATGAATTGTGGTGAAATAGTCAGTATTGTGTGTGATTTGTTGAGTGGAATAACATGTATATAAGACACCCATATCGAACACATGAAAGTTTTATAATGCATGAACATTGTTGATTTATAATAAAAGCAATGCCAATTTACTTGTAACACTGGGTCAGATTCTGCTTTTAGGTGTAGCTCCATGTGCTGGAGTTTATTAGCAAAATCCAGGTTTATACAATTCATCAACGTTATCCAAAACTCGAAGTCAGGGAACAGGCAAGGGTCATACACAAACAGTTCAGTAATCAAGGTACAGGTATAATCCAAAACAGTAATAAAAAATGACAGGCAAAAGCTCAGGTACATGGTAATCTCAGGAAGGATAACAAATTCTCATAACTTACTCAGGCACAAAGTTTGTCAAGATCTGTGAAACATACAGGGTATTTATACTTTAGGAACCAGGAAGTAAAAACAGATGGTTCACCAGTTGCTGCTCAGTATTCTGGGGGCTGAGACTTCTGGTGGCTGGTAGGGGTACTGCTCTGAGCTGATGTTACAGAACCCCCACCCTGATGGTCGGCTCCCAAAGTGGAACTACCCCTACGGTGGGGCATACCCCTCGGCCTGGGACCAGGTCGGTCCAGATGCTCATGATGGAACGCGGTAATGAGCGATGGGTCGAGGATGTCTTCCACGGACACCCAAGAGTTAATACCTCTTGAGTCTCATATTCGTCTCAGTCCACGAGGTAGAGCAACGGACAGCCCCACTGCTTGGAATCTAACAGGGCCCGGACGAGGTACGGTTCCTGCACAGAATGGTGCAGGCTTAAGCAAGAAAACATGAAAGATTGAGATTCTATAATCTGCTGACACCAGGTTAATCTGTTTTAGAATCTTGAAAAGACCAACAAATTTGGGACTTAGCTTCTTAGATGGGAGCCATCATTGTAGGTCTCGGGTCAATAGCTAGACCATCTACCCTGGGTGCAGCTGTGGATGCGGCCTGCGATGCCTGTCTGCATTGATTTTCTGGCGACTGATGGCGCATTTCAAGCAGACGTGAGTGGCTTTCCAGGTGCGTTCGCTTCTCTGCATCCGCTCATCCACCGCTGGGACCTCAGACAGCTCACCTGACCATGGGAACAGAGGTGGCTGATACCATAGGACAGGGTGGGAGTCCTGTGGAGGAGTGCGTGAGGAAGTTTTGGGCGTACTCAACCCAGGGCAGAAAATGACTCCACTCTCTCTGATGGGTGCTGCAGTACGTTCTTAGAAACTGGCCGATCTCTTGGTTGAGACGCTCGACTTGTCCATTAGGCTGGGGATAGTACCCTGATGAGAGGCTGACATTGTTGTACAGCTGATTATAAAAAGCCTTCCACACCCAAGAGGTAAACTGTACCCCTCTGTCTGAAACAATGTCTTCAGGGAGACCAAAGTAATGGAAGACTTCTTTGAAAAGAACTTCAGCCGTTTACATAGCCATGGGGAGTTTAGCTAATTGGACCAGATTACAGGCTTTGAAGAAGCAAACAATTATGAACAAGATTGCCATTAACCCTTCGGGTAGGTCAGTGATGAAATCAACCGCAATGTGGGACCAGGGGAGGTGAGGAACAGGCAGGGTTCTAACAGGCCAGTGGGAAGGTGTCTTGTGGTATGGGACTAGGCGCATGTGTGGCAGGCTCTCACCCTGTCAGTGACATAATGGTCTAGCGAGGGCCACCAGAACTGGTTCTTGACAAGGGCCATAGATCTTTGAATTGTGGAGTGACCTGAGCTAAAGGCTGTGTGCACTCACTGGAAAACTTGGTCTTGCATGGCTGTAGGAACATAGGTTTTGTCGTCATGACATTCTGGGGGTGAGGGTTTATGGGTTGCGCTTGGGTAATGTCATCCAAGATTTCCGAATGTACAGGGGCCACAATGCATGATTCGGGGATCACAGAATGAATGGGGTGTGATTCTTCAGAGCATCGGCTTTGATATTTTTGGATCCTGGCCTATAGGCAGGGGTGAAACGAAATCGGGTGAACAGAGCCCAACAGGCGGTTTAAACTCTCTTGCACCGCTCTCCTGGTTGATGCTATTCCATAGTTCTCTTGACGTTCTGCACACGTGTCATACACTCTGCCGCCTTGCCGCTGGAAAGACGTGACGGCTCAAAAAGATAAGACCCTGCCCTCTGCAGGTAAACGTAAGCCGTCACAGGTGTCCTCAACTTCTGCCATTACATGCTTAACCCAATTTATCTCTAGGTGTTTTATTTGAAAACTATTAAATCTGTATCAGCCTATTTTCAACTATTTAAATATTTAATTTATAATTTACCAAGTATTAAAGAATAGAACATTTGTAAATTGTTCCCAAATATTACTTGTAAGTGACCCTGTCTGTGATAATGAAATTTGATTCTTAAAACCCTGAGCTGCTGGAAACTAATTCCAATGCTTTTTAAATAATTTTATGGTAACTGAGGATGAAAATAACCGATGTCAATTTACTGATATCAATTTTCAGGTCAGAAACTCACATTAGGAGTTAATAGGGAAATATAGATACTATGTATTCAGGTGTTAATAAGTCCATATTTAAGAACAGAGGTATGTCCTTAACACTAGAATTCATATCTAGTAAGTGTTCTTAGTCGAATGTATTGTTAGAATTCAATCAGTTCTAACAAGATTTCTTGATAGTCATTATAAGTGTTCAAACAGTATAGTCTTGATGGCTGTGGGACCATCTGTATTACCGTAATACACCAATAGCAATCCAATAATAGCAAATGTTTGTTATACATTATTAGTTTGTGTTAAATGTACAGAGAACATTTGTTAGAGAAATCTGTTAGAGAACAGAGATAAAATGTAGAGATAGTTTTAAAATATAACATTCAAATGATCATGTAATGAAATAAAGTATAAAATTAGCTAGGTTTTCTGCTACATATAGTAAGAGCTCAATTATACTCATATAATTATACTAATTAGCAGGGATATATCTTAAACCAGTCTTAGGGACATCCCAGGTAAAGGTGAGAAATAAAGAAAGTGCCAGACAGGAACCTGTGGTTAGTAGAACGACTGATAAGCCGAGGCACATGAGGACAAGATTTTGACATTCATGTTGAATTTATTTTTTCAGAATGAGGTAAGATCCTGCTGTTTTCTCTATCAATCTGCTATGAATTTCAATGCACCAAAAAGAAGACACCACCAGACTACCTGGTGTTTTACAAAGTATTTCCACCACAGTGAGCATGGAATACTGATTTTGTGTAATGTGCAAGCATTATGTCCACAATTATGGTCTAGTAGTGTCACCTGTCAGGGCATATAACATGATACCACAGAACTCTAGCAAATGTGGGCCTGCAGTCCCAGCAGATACACAAGCTAAGAAGGACTGATGCTTGAGTGAGTACTATTAATTTCCAGATTCCTCATCACTCTCTCTCTTTAATCTTTGACTGACAACCAATGTACTTTGGTAAACAGCCTGAGAAACAGGCCTAAGATCCTTTCATATGTGTTTGCAGGTGATAGATTCTGTAAATTCTCTGATGTAAATCAAGGAGATGCCTGATACATCAGATAGAATAGAATAGAATGCTCCTTTATTGTCACATATACACATACAAGTACAGTACAGTGAAATTGATTCTTCGCATGGAAATAGGAGAGGAGGAAAGTAATTACCAAAGAGAAAATGGGGCAAGAACAGAGAGAGTGGGTCTGCCTCCGACTAGGTGCTGCCGATTTAAAGTCCACATGATGGTTAAAAATCACTCACCCTATAAATACACAAGAAAAAGAGAATGGAGGAGAGACGAACAAAATTAATAACCTGTTAAACAATAAAACTACATATCCAGAGATTTTTTATCAACAGGTTTTTATTAACAGCATGTGAAAAGGATGAATGGGGAAATATTTGTTTTTTGTTGCATTTTATATGTTATGAGTGTAACAGATCCTTACTCAATATATACTGCCCCATAGTGCTCACACCAATCTGTCAGTGATATTAATAAGAATCAGAATTACAATCAGAATCTGTTTTATTGCCAGGTATGTTACACATGCAAGGAATTTGTCTGGGTGAGTGCACATGTAATGTAGTGTCGTTTTGGCAGGTCTGATGTGCTGGCATGTGACTACACCCCCAACTGAAAGAGCATGCAGATAGGAATGTGAGACAGAAGAACGCTCCTACACCAGTTAATGTTAAAATCTGATTATGTGTATTCATGACATACCAGTATAGTTTACAGTTTCATGGTGTATCAGTTTATAGCATATTTCATGGTGAACAGTGTGGTGACTTTAATAGTAACATGTAGGTTCAAGAAATAGCATTTATAGAATACGGATAGATATTCTGCGGCATGTTGATTTCACCTCTCCAATGAGATGACACACAGTATTTGCACTCCTCGGGGGCTTCGTTTTAAATCACAATCACCAGACAATATGACCCTGCTGGTCATTGTCCCACTTGACCTCTTATCACACCTTAGGTCGAAAACGGCCTAGGTCCGGACATCCTTTGTTCTACTTGCTTTTGTTATGGGCATCGATTGTTTCACCAGCTGTGGTTACAAAACCTCCATTATTTAATTTGCCTTGGGTTCTAAACATCACCAGCTTGGTCTACCATTTGATAAACTTGGTCAAGAGACTTCAAAGGTGTATAAGAGACAACACATGCAAAAACACATTCCAGTTCATGTGAAGGCTTTTACTTTTAGTTATCTGTTGTAAAGGACTGATGTGTAAATTCCCCCCACCACCGGACTCCTGCTACCTGCTAGCGTTAGCCGTTGCAGATTAGCACGAACTCTGTGTGAAAATCATTTCTAGCTGGGCTTTCAGCTGCCTCTGGCTTGCTAGCTGCCGTGCTACGATTTGACTACCATCGGCTTCACTGTTTTTCCGGCCGCTCCAGTGCGCCAAATACAGTGAACATTTGCATTTGATTTTTTCAAACATTCCACGCTAGCTACGCGCTGCTTTTGGTCCACAGCCGCCTAGGCCCGCAGCTAACCGGGATATCATAAGAGCTAGCTGTGCTGCACTCTCTCGGCCCCTGGCCTGTTGCAGGGTTTTCAGCCACTCCGCTCGCTGTACCCGCACTGTGACGGTTCCTTAGACCGCCATGAGTGGGCATGAAGCTCGCTGCAAAAATCACCCCTGCCCTAACATATGTGAACATTTTATTGAGCACAAAGATTTGCATCACATATGCACATCTTGCCTAGGCCTTAAACACGCAATGATAGCTCTTGAAGACACGTCTGTGTTCCCCGACTGCTAGTGCTTTGATCTCTGAGCGCTGCAAAAGCGCTGTAATGAGCTCAAAGTGAGTTTTTCGGCCCTAGAACCGACAGATTCTGAGCCTAAATTGTCAGATCTGGTCGTGGGGGCAGATGATGCCCATGTTCAGTTTGGCGGGGAGAGTTCATTGTTCATGTCGCACAAACACTTTGACATGTCTGAAACTAAAGGCAATAAGGCCTGTTCTCTTATCGTCCCTTATAGGCCCTCATCCTCACCAGTGGTGGGTCAAACCTATTCTTTCCACACACAAAAAATCTATAAAATTGTGTCTGGAAAAAGACAGAACTGAACAGAACTGAACAGGTCCCCTCAGACCGCAGGTCAGGGTTTACAAACCTGTTGCCCTTCCCCTTGAGCACACTAGAGGGCACCCCGAGGCCACATATGTAGCTGGGGAGCACATTGACAGCGGCACTTCCTCTCTGGCACGCAGTGCAAACTGTTCTTTTCGATACTGGACCGGGACGTGCTGTTGGGGATGGATGCGCTAGCTCACCCCTGACCGAACGCGCTTCTTTATGTATTTCCTCATGTCCACCTCATCCTGTACGCTCTGCAGAGAGTGAGGGAGGGGAGTCTAATGGTAATCTTGATTGCGCCACAGTAGCACAGCAGACTGCGACTGGCGAAAATTTTTCGAATGACTCGCTGCAGAGCCTCTGCATCTTCCAGCGCGCAGGGACCTTCTGTCGCAGGAGAAGGGGGAAATATTTCACCCAAATCCAGCCATCTGGAATCTATGGGCCTTGAGAAAAAGACAAGTTGAGGGCAGTGGGTTTGCCTCCTAGCATTATCGCTATCATTCAAAGCGCAAGGGCTCCATCTAATAGATCACTTTATGAGGAAAGTCTTCGAAAAATGGTGCTTGCATAGGGACATTGTCCCCTTTCAATGCTCCATTGTGGATATCCTTACGTTCCTCCAGGATTTGCTGGAACAGGGCAGGGCATATTCCACGATCAAGGTGTATTTGGCAGCTATTTCAGCTTGTCACATCAGGTTTTGATGGTGTATCGCCTGGCTTCACCCTGTCTCCAAGCCTTCACTCCCACCTTGGGATCTATCCATTGTGCTGAAAGCTCTATGTGATGTTCCGTTCGAACACCTAGGGGAGGCGGACATTGAGATTGTGTCTAACAAGACTGCTCTCTTGCTCGCCCTGGCTTTGGTGAAGAGAGTGGGGGAGCTTCATGCGCTCTCTGTTGGCGGGGAGGGAGATGTTACGCTGCGCCCTAACTCCGCATTCATCCCTAAAGTACCCATGTCTTATGCCTGCTCTGTGTTTCAGATGTCCTCTTTTCACCCTCCGCGTCGGATGAACATGAGAGGCTGCATGCTCTGTGTCCCGTGCACACACTGCGTATACTGTATATATGGGCAAAACCAGGGACAGCAGACAATGTGATTGTGGCAGCGGGGGCGGGGTCGAGCATCGGTGGCTGAGCGGGGTCACGGCGAGGTCACAGGTAATCACGTGAGTGCTCTCACCTGTGGATGATTTCCGGCTGCCTATTTATGTGCCTCTCTTCTTTCAGTGAGTGGCTGGATATCGGAGAGAGAGGAGCAAACCCGAGCGGAGCCGAGACCATAAGCCCGAAACCGCCGACTTCCTCCTTTTAAGTTTTATTTTCGTTTTCGTTTAAGTACGCGGCTGAAAAGCCTCCCTGAAAAGGGTTGTTTTTTTCTGTGGTTTTCATAATAAAAGCCCCGCTCCACAAACCTGTTCTGCCGTCAGTCGTTTCTCCACTACCCGCCGTAAAACACTACAGTGATCAATTGTTTGTGTGCTTTGTGGGACAATCCAGAGGCCGGACCATTTATAAGCAGAGGCTTTCGCACTGGATTGTTAATGCCATTTCTCTGGTATATCGCAGCGCAGGCATGTAACCCCCTGCATCTTTGCGTGCCCACTCCACCAGAGGCATGGGCACGTTGTGGACTTTTTTCATGGGCATCTCGGGTGAGAATATTTGTGCTGCTGCGTGCTGGTCATCCCCACGCACTTTCATTAAGCCCTACCGTATGGATGTCACTGCGTCCGGTCTGACACACTCAGTTTTGGTGACTGGTGGTGTGGACTGACTCTGGGCTCAGTGGATGCTTCGGATCCATGCGTGCCCATGGGTTGTCTGGCGGCTCTTGTGTTACAGGATGTTTTTAAAAGTCCGATAGCGACATGGTCTGCGTCGAAACGAGTCGACTGATAGACCCATTACTCAGTGGTTAGGTCACTGGGCTACTGATCAGAAGGTTGTAGTATTTATAATGATACCATAGGCATTACCGAGAAATCTCGATACGAATTTAACTCCTTTGAAATACTTTTTATTAACATAACTGATGTAGGCACCAAACAAAGTCTACTCAGTCATTCTTACTACTTAGTATTTACAGGCCACCAGGGCCCTATTCCGAATTTCTACAGGAATTTGCCGGCTTCCTCTCAAATCTAGTTGTTTCAGTAGAAACGGCAATAATCGTTGGAGACTTTTATATTGGAGTTATCATAATATTATAATAAGCTATCAGTTTGTAAATGTTAATGGTGACTTCTCTGTGCATACAAAGGTAAAGTTTTGTACTAGGACCTTTGCTTTTTCCTTATATATGCTACCGCTGGGTGCTATTATTCGTAAATTATTCATAAACATGGTATTAGCGTCCACTGCTATGTTGCTGATACACAACTGTATGTTTCCGCCAAACAACATGACAGACACCAGCTTAATATAGTTGAGGAATGTGTAAAAGACATTAGACACTGGAAACTGAGTAACATCCTCCTACTCAATTCCCGAAAAGACAGAAGTACTTTTATTAGGGCCACAGGCAGCTAGAAATAAGCTTTCTGATTATGTGGTAACTCTTGATGGCCTTTCAGTTACGCCACTTGCAGCAGTGAAAGACCTTGGTGTGATTATTGATGCTGGTCTCTCGTTTGAAGCTCATGTAGATGATATTACTAGGACAGCCTTTTTCCATCTCAGAAACAATGCTAAACTAAGAAATATAATGTTACATGATGCAGAAAAACTAGTTCATGCTTTTATTACCTCTAGATTGGACTATTGTAATGCCTTGCTCTCTGGATGTTCCAGTAGGTGCATAAACAAGCTCCAGTTAGTCCAGAATGCAGCTGCTAGGGTCCTTACTAGAACCAGAAAGTTTGACCATATTACCCCTATTTTATCCACACTACATTGACTCCCAGTAAGATTTTGCATTGATTATAAAATACTACCTAATAGGTCTATAAAGCACAAAATGGTCTCGTCCCACAGTACCTAAGCAAACTTTTGGACTATTATTTTAGCCTGCTTCGATCAAAAGGTGCAGGTTCTTTATCAGTACCTTGAATAATGAGAACTACAGCAGGGGGCAGATCCTTTTCCCACAAAGCCCCCCAGCTATGGAATAGCCTTCATGTTAATGTTCAGAACACAGTCTTAATCTTTAAGTCTAGGCTAAAAATCCTACTTCTGGGGGTTCATGGGCATAGAGAGCTTTGGTAAACTGGGATGTTTTGATGCTGTTTTGATGCTGTTGCCCCCCCAATCACATGTTCACTCTGGTTTGTTGACTGTGGAGTGGCGGGACGCTGATGTCTCAGGATGCTCTCATGCCTGGGTTACCTTCTGGCTCTCCCTTTTAGTTATGCTGTCCCATAAACAGTTTATGCCTAGGATTCACCGTCTGCTTAAATGGATAATCTCACCTGGATACTGCAGACTTGCATCTCCTACGAACTGTAGATGTTATCATAAAGACTATCCTGTGCTCATCCCAGGACACTTACTATACAATATTCAACACATTAGTACTGTTTGTCTTTTCTCTATATGACTGTACACTGTAATGAAACTGAGTAAGACAGTTTCACACTGCTTAATAGGAAGGTACTTTCATTTATTATTTTAATGTATTCCATTGAAGGCCTTGTTTTAAATGGTTAATGGTTGTATAGATATACAGTATAGGAACATTTGATCATTAAAATAAAATATGTTTTCTTGCTCTCCTCTTCAGTTCATTTTGGTAGTTAAGGCAAAGGAAAGATTTACTGTTACTTGCATCTTTGTCTGAAAATAATCATTTTGATGGCATTTTAATATTTTGATGCCAAAACTAACAAACAAGCAATATGGAACTTAATGTCTTACAACCCCATTGTAATTAAATTAATTTAAATCATATTTCCATTATATTATTACTTAGAACTTCCTATAATTACTCATACATTGCATGATATTATTGGCACTCGGGAAAGAAGTAGGGCTCCCCCACCTCCCAAATCCCAATTTAACCCCTGAGCATAAGGGATACTTTACAGCAAACAACCATTATACTTCATACAAAAGGATAGCATATAAACATTACCTTGTTTAATACTTTAACATAAGTACACAACAAAGTGCCTTTAGCATCTGAAAGACCTACACATCTAAGCAAGAGACATTCTTTTCAGCTTGGCCCCGGAGGCCAATAGGACATCTCCCAAAGCCATAATACGTTTAAAGTGCCTTCAAATACATTAAAGCTATCACTGGTTATAAAAAGGTTTGGATTTCCCAGAATATTGCATGTCAATGGGTTTTAACATGTATAAAACAAGCTCTACTGTGCTGTAAAAATTACATACAGTATATGTTGATAACTCTGCACAAATTACAAATGCACTCCTTTTCTCCGCTAAGCCTCCATTACAGATGAACTTGTTCAAGCAAAATAAAACTGTTACAGCAACATCAACTTATGAACAGGTTACTACAATCTTGTAAACGCCATTTGTTTTAAAGCAATAGTCTTAGGGCAATTACAAATGTATTAAAATCTAAAACCTAATTACAATAATTGCTTAAATTAAAGTGTTTTGTAATTCAATTGTGTTTTACTACCTAGAAGCATGTTTAATTAAATATTTTTATTTAAATAATTTATATAAAATATTCTAAAATTCACATTTAAAAAAATATACTTTAATATACTTAAAATAAGTAAATTTTGTTAAAGTGTGCTAAAATGCATTTCTAAAGTAATTGTTTTAACACACTTTGCAAAAATATACAATAAAATGTATTTGAAAACAAGTAAAGTATATTAAGTATATTTCACAGTAATGTATTTATAAAAAGTACACTATGTCACAATTATATTTAAAGTGTGGACAAAATTTACTTGCAAGCATTTGAGATTAATCTATATTTAGCATATTTTAATTAAGTACATACATTTGTATGTATATTTACAACATACTAAGACAAATTTTTGTGTATTTTAAATACAATTAAGTGCATTTATTTTTTACGGGGGTGGTATTACAGTCTTGTACATGTGAGAACTTTGCCAGAGGCCCCCAGAAATCTAAACATTCAAACACAATACCACATAACCCCAACCTAAGACGCTTCTTATTTATACAAACTCCACTTTCTGCCTGCCAGATGACTGGGATGGCCATAAAACCACCCTAAAGTGCGATCTGCACATTGAATCAAAGGGCTTTCTCCACAATCTCTGGGTAAGCTCACTCATCTAATGCCACGGCTAGACCTTTGGCGCGATTCCCGCTGAAATCTGTCCATGCAAAGTCATAAGGCTTCTTCTACGATCTCTGGACAAGCAGACTCTATAACCACGGCTATAATAAGTGATTTAGAGCTAATGTTTAGCAGTACTAGCTTTAAATCAAAGGTGCAGGAAGTGTTTTTGGTATAAGTTGTTTTTATGTTATTTAGATTACTATAACAAACTTTCTGAGATTTTCTGTATTTTTGCTTAGCTCGAGGGACAGGCACAGTCTCAGTCTGTGGAACCTGAGTGACATCTCAAAGCAGCTAGCAGACGGTCGGTTTAGTCTGTTTGTCTGCTGCTTGGCCCCGGCCCTTTCATAAGACTATGAGCTATGCTACAAGAAATGAGAGCAGCACCTTCCCAAGTGGGGTGGATACCGTCCCACCCTAAAAGGCCAGACTTGCCCTCAAAGGTATCCCAGTTATCTATGAAGTCCACGTTGTTTTCAACAAAAAGCCGTCAGTACGTTGGATAGGTCCCAAGGTGAAAACGAAGGCTTGGAGACAGGGCGAAGACTCTGAACTCCTTTTTGAAACCTGCTGGTCAACGTATGCGTGCCCGGCAATACACCGTCGACACCGACATGACTAGCTGATATAGCTACCAGATACACCTTGATTGCCAAATACGCTCTGCCCTGTTCCAGCAAATCCTGCAGGTATGTAAGGATATCCACAATGGAGCACTGAAAAGGGAAAATCTCCCTATGTGAGCAACATTTCTCGAATATTTTCCACTTAAGATCATATAGTGATCTAGTAGCGATAACACTAGGTGGAAAACCTGCTGCTCTCATCTTTTCTTTCTCACAAGGAAGGCCCATAGGTTCCAGGCTTTGTGGAAAATATCTGCTAAAGAGACAATCTACGAGACTGGCACTCTCTAGTTCTTGTGCGCACCCGGCGCTGCATTCAGATGCAGGGAGAAAACCCACCTCTGGATGTGTCTAATAAATAGCCGCCCCAGAGGCACGACCACTATCATTGAGGCCATAAGCCCCAGCAGTCTCAGACACATGCGAAAGCACACTGTGTGTCCTGAACGAAACAGAGAGAGGCATGTCCGAAATGCCATCCTCCTCTGTGATGATACATTGGCTCTGAATGAAATCGAATTCAGTGTGAGCCCTAGAAAGTACACCAGGTGAGTGGGGGTGAGGACACTCTTTTTGTGGTTGACCGTAAAACCCAGGGATTCAAAATGACTCACAAATGCAGTCGTGTGTTCCCTGGCCCACTGCTCTGAGCTCGCACAGAGGAGATAATTGTCTACGTCATTCCCCTTTCTCTCAGGAGGGGGGGGGGCAATCGCCGCCTCCGCAATTTTGGTGAATACCCACTGCGCTGGGGCCAGGCCGAACGGCAGCGACTGAAATTCGTATGCAACGCCTTCAAAGGCAAAGCACAGAAACTTTGTGTGCGGCAAAAATTAACACATGAAAATAGGCATCTGTTAGATCGATTTTCATACTGACAGTAACAGCTGGCGATGCGTCAGAATTTTGAACTTGTATTTTCTAGATACATGTTCAAAGTTCTCAGATCTAGCATAAGGCATAATCCCCGGCCTTTTTGGGAACCAGGAAGTACCATCTGTAAAACCCAGATTGGAACTCCGTCTGAGGAACCACTTTGACTGCTTGTTTCGCACGGCAATCTCTTTCCTCAACATTTCCCACATTCAACACTATCACCCCCCCGGAAAGGCAAGGGGTCTGACCGCGAACTGTATTCTGTAACCCCCGGTAACCATGCTGAGCAGCCAGGGCAGCGCAGTGCAAGCGCGCTAGACCGGGAGTGATATTACCAGGGGGTCGCACCACCGGTGTGAATGGGGGTCTTACAAGCGCAACAAAGGAATGGGCCTTATTACCTTTATTTTCAAACATGTCAAAGTGTTTGCGCGACATGAACAATGAACCCTTCCTGCCGAACTGCTCATGAGCAGAAGAGATGATGAATTCATCGCAGGGTCCTAGGGATTGCTCCACTCTGGGGCATTCCGACAGTCTTAGACTGGCAGCCCCCTCCATGTTCGTGAAAGCATTAAATCCTGTCACTGGGATTCTGCTGGAGAATGGCTTGGCCCAGGTTTTAGCCACATCATCTATGCAATCTGGAAATGCAGAAACAGAGGACCTGGCTGATGAGGATGTGTGGGGCAGGAAGTTGCCATCTAGCCTATTGGCAGTTCTCCCCGATGGGGGCTTAGGCCACTCAACTCCCAGGCATGAAGGCACACGGCAGCAAATGTTGAGGAATAAATGGCCGGCAGTGGTAAACTGATCCTTTTGACTCACATCCCCGGAAATGCTTTGAGATGAGAGAGAGGGAGATTTGGGGTCCCTGATATACTCCTATTCCTCATGGAAGTCACAACCCTTGGCCTCTGAGGCCATCTCCTGCTCATCGGGTGTGCAGCAGTAAGCTGAGATGCTGAATTTAGATGACCATTCCAGTCCTCTACGACTGCCTTATCGTCGGTCCCCATGACCAGATCTGACAATTTCGGCTCAGACTCTTTTGCAGCATTCAGAGATCAAAGCGATAGCAGTCGGGGCATGTGGACGGGTGTTGAAGAGCCATAATAGCTTGGTAAAGGCCCAGGCAATATGTGTATACGCGATGCGAATCTTTGCGCTCAATAGAATGTCCACATGCATTAGTCAGAGGCTGAGAAGCAGCTAGCTCTTATAATATCATGGTTGACAGCGGCCTAGGCAGCTGCGAAACCAGAGCCAGCAAGTAGCTAGCATGGAGTTGTGAAAAGAAGCTAACACACCCGTCCGCCAAGGCCGCCACAAAAATGAGCCAAGCAGGTGGTAGTCAAATTGTAGCACGATATCCAGCAAGATATAGGCGGCTGAAAGCCCAGCTAGGGATGACTGAATATACACACGGAGTCCCAGTTTACTAGCAGCGAATAAGTGCTAGCAAGTTAGCAGGTGTCCGAGTTGGAGGGAATTTAACACACTTGTCTGCTGTTTTTGGCAAGCCAGAAGCGGCCGAAAAACGAGCCAAGATGGCGGTAAACAAATCATAGCACGGTAGTCAGCAGGCCGTAGCGGCTGAAAAACCAGCTAGAGATGACTGTTCTGAAGTACGGAGCCCCAGCTTACTAGCAGCGGCTAAGCGCTAGCCGGTTAGCAGGAATCCAGGGTGGGGGGAAATGTAACACACCCACCCGTCCGCTGTTTTCGGCGAGCCAGAAGCAGCCGAAAAACGAGCAAAGCCGGCAGTAGTCAAATCGTAGCACGGTATTCAGCAGGCGGTAGCAGCTGAAAACCAGCTAGAGATGACCGATTCGCAAGCACAAAGACCCTACCAGTAGGTAGCGGCGAAACGCTAGCAAGTTACCAGGTGTCCGAGGCAATGTGAGAATAGCGCAATCTCTGGAAAAAAAAACCACAGAGACGAAGCTTCATGGGGTCGAGAAAAACTCTTCCCCAGTGGAACTGTTAAATCGTCCGGTGAACTCAACAGAGGAAGCTAGCTCACGAATTACTGTCATACTGTGACTTCAAGCGAGTCTTGAAGAGCGAAATTGTGAGGAGAATTGGGCTATCACCTGGCTTATATTCGGAAAGTGGGGCTTCCGAGATGGCAACAGCCCATTCTCGCTGCCTAAAGGTGTGTTTAAGGTGGCTTCAAGAGCGGTTGCATGAGGGCTCTATCCCATAGAGACATGGTGTCGAAATGAGTCGACTGATAGAGAACTTAAGCTTTCACATAATGAATGTTCAAACTATTCCCTCTTAAAAATGGGCTTCAGTGCCACATGCATTCCTTTGTATTTTCTCCTCGGTTAGCAGAGAGCCGATTGTGCCAACATTTTTACTTTTTTACACTTGATAAACTCACAGTCACAGCCAAGGAGTGTCTAACGTGTCACTGTACTTATATCAACCAAAGTCTAATTTTATACTAAACAGATGAATAAACTGCTCTGTGTTTGTGTTTAGTGTGTGTATGTGCACCCACATCTTATGTTGGATAATCTCCCTTTCCATGGTTCAGAAAGCGCTCCTTCTAAACACCAAGATGGCAAGGACAAACAACCCCATAGCCTAATACCTCCATGCCTAATACCCAAGAGAAATTATTGTTCTGTCAAAAGAGTTCCATTGAGAGAGGTTGAATGGTATTGAAAAAATGGAAATGAATGGAGCCCAATAGAGGAGTAGTTCACAGTGTGGGCCTTTCTGGAGAGATCAAGGACTTATTTGTATTGCAAGACACTCAGTACACTCCCTGAGGGATGGATTGGAGAGATTACGAGAGTGGGTACACTCACACACACTCTTTCTGTCACACACACACACACACACACACACACATTTGAGTGCTTAAATGGTTGTTTGCAGTACAGAAAATGGTTCTTTATGTGTGCCATTCAAATTATGCCACAACAAGGTCCCATTTATTTTAGTAATTTCAGAATCGACTCCCTGTTTAAGCCCAGTAAAAATGTATGTGTGTGTAGGGATGTGTACACATAATGTTTGATAGGAGTATTTAAAGATTGCATCTTCATCCAGGTAACAACATGGGGAACAGTAATTTTATGAACTAGTCTACATAAACTAAAGTATGATAATATCATAATAAATTGGATATTAAAATAAGAAAGGAAAAAATCTATTTGGAACAGGCTAAATAAAAATAAAAAACATAATGGGTTTTGTGTTATTATTACCAGACATAACTGTCAATTTACTGGGCATCTCTAGAGAAGAAAAGCTTAAAGAGCCCAACTGACAAGCACTACTATACTTGTTTATCCTTTATCAGATAAACAGCCTGTTCATGCCAGCACACAGATCAAAAACAACATTCACAGCAGTGGCACAAATACTAAGCTGTTATAAATTTAATCCCTCAATCACTCTACAAATACACTGTATAATGGTTAAAAAATAAAACCACATTAATAATTACCAATTGCTTCTTATGATAAGGATAAAAAGAACACTGTGTGTAACATAAATTATATAGATTCACACAGATATATCTGCCCTAACTCCTCATTAGTTATCTCTCCTTACTACTCCACAGTTGCATTCATTTCGCTAGTGGACTATGAATGTCATAAAAATGACATCCGTGTTGTTGCAGCTCTCTTTGCCAAAGAAAACTCCAATCCAATAAGGCTGCCATCAATAAATGTGCATTTTGAGAAACCACTGGGTTTGGTGCTCTGCACTTCACATGGATTTCCGATCATCGACTTCAGGGTCATGTTTTTGACTTTAACTTTGGTTGATTCCGTGTTGATCTCAGTCAGTCTCTACCGTTGCAAGACAAAGATGCAGGAGGACTTCTGGATTTTCAGTGCAATCTCCACTGAGGACTTGGGCACATTGTGAGTCATATGGCTTTCGCCATGATCTCTGGACAAGCTGACTCAACTGAATGCCACGGCTGGACCTTTGGCGCGATCCCTGCTGAAATCTGTCCATTCAGAGTCATAAGATTTTTTCTGCGATTTCCGTACAAGCAGACTCTAAGCCACGGCTAGATGGTCAGCATGATCCCTGCTGAACTGTGCCTCCATTGAGCCATAGGACTCTCTCTCTCTGCGATCTCTACTGATGCCATGGCTGACTGCACTGAAATAATATCCCTGATCAAGATCAACAGTCACCACCCAAGGAGACACTACAGAAACGTAACTACGAGGCTTCTCTACCTTCCTTCTTTAGTGTTGGCATGGTAGTTTAGATATAAACAGTTTGTTAAATAGATCCACTGTTGTTCAAAGGCATCATTGCTAGAATTACCACTGCTACCCACTTTACATACCATCATCTGAATCGTTTGCCTACACTGTCTCAGTGTATGTTTGCTCTCCGGCTCCATTCTGTTAGTTATCCAATTGTCCCATCTCTTGAATGAAGTACATTTGCAAATATTTTCCATTCTTGTATATTCTGTATTATATCAATGCTTACTTTATCTTATTATTATTAAACCTTGTGTGTTTTACTCGTATGTGTGTTTCTCTCTTGTCACAACTGAGTTCTACAGACTATCAAATAATTCACTTAATTTCCTTCAGATATCAGGCAAATTATTACCGTTTCCTATCTTGTTGATGTATCCATAATCAAGTAATATCTCATTCTGAGATTATTTTGTCCATTGGACTGGTACCCCAATTAATGGAATTATTATTTAAAATAATAATAATTTCTAATACATTAATTAATAGTAATAATTTACCCACATCTCCTACAGAATGCCAAACTGACGTCTATGAACAGCATTCTCACATAATTGTCTTTTTTGTCAGGTGAATGGAAGAAGACTTGGTGTCCTCTTTTGACCGGTTGGGGTGATCGGTGAACTGAAATGGGTCCAGTGTGGCGGGAAGACTGCTCTTTATGTGTTTTATGACTAGTTGCTCGAAGCACTTGATGATGATTGGTGTCAGTGCTACGGGCCAGTGGTCATTGAGGCAGGATACAGACACTTTCTTTGGCACAGGGATGAGGGTAGTAATCTTGAAGCCCTGAGGGACAACTTCCTGGCTCAGGGGGATGTTGAAGATGTCTGTTAGGACATCCGAACGCTGATCAGCACATCCCCTGAGCACCTGTATGTTGTCAGGACAAGCAGGTTAACTCTGGACAGAGTTTTCCTGACATCCGTTGTGGATAGATATACTTGGTCAGTGGGAGGTGAGGTGGTCTTCCTCACCTGCACGTTGTTCTGTGCTTTAAACCGTACATAGAAATCGTTCAGTGCATTTATTGTGCTTTGCCTCTCTGAAAGCCCGGGTCAGATTGGCTCGTGTGCTGAAGGTTGCCTTGTCGTCTGACCTAAAGGCAGCGTCCCGGGTTTTCAGTAGCACACGCACTTCTCTAGTCATCCATGGCCTCTGGTTAGCGCATGTGGTGATGGTCTTGAAGAAGTCACATCATCTCTGCACTTGGTTATGTAGCCAGTCATGGATGTTGTGTATTCCTCCAAATCAGTAGATTCATCATATGTAGCAGCCTTCCTAAATATGTTCCAGTCTGTGTGCTCAAAACAGTCCTTAGGTGCTGAGATGGCCCCTTCAGACCAGGTTCTCACCTGTTTTCGGAACTGGTTTGGCACGTTTGAGCAGTGGAAAGATTTAACAGAAATGACAGAAAATTTAAATAGAAAGCAGTAAGCAAATTTAATAGGTGGTTATGCAGTTTCTGTCACGGCCAGACCCGGCAACACGAGCACTTCCACCATGCACCACCAGAGGTCGCCCTCACCAGAATTCTGACACTTCCGTATCACATGTTCACACACACCCTCATCAGCACTAG
>JAOUQW010034883.1:0-19265 GCA_028565825.1 Olivaichthys viedmensis | reverse complement strand
TATATATATATATATATATATATAAACACATCTTATAGTCCAAAAAATACAGTAAATAATTAATACAATAAAATGAACTAATAGTAGAGTAATGTGTGATTATATCATTTCTGCTAAAATGGCAAACCCCATATATCCCTAAAATCCCACATCTCGATGAATGCATTTATTTAAATTTTCCAAACTAAATACAAAGAATCACACATAGTTAGTGCATAGCAGGACACAAAACCTTGGCCAAGCAGAAGCAATAGTGGGTTTAGTACGGCTAAACAGACAGGCTAGTAGGCTTGAATAAAGCAGGACTGATCCAAGAAGCCACAATTCACAAGAGAGAGTCTGCCTCAGAGTTCACAAGGAAAGAAAAGAGAGGTGATAAAAGAGGGAGAAAGGTGCGGAGAGAGAGGGGATATGAAAAGAGAGGACATGAGGGATTACCTCTCAGTCAGCACAGGACTGAAGCAAGAAGTGCAAAAGACACATGCACACATTCACACCACTACAAAGACGCCCTGGTGCGCACGCACGCACACACACACACGGACCACATGGTCACAGGCAGACGTCCCTGCTGATGTCACAGAAATGACAAACGTCAAAAGCACATTCAGATTAGATACTTATACAGAATTCAAAGTACATCCCTGGTTTTGATCAACTGCATTAAAAATGAATGTTTTTTTCTGTTTCCAAATATATACAAATGTTTACAGGTTTTTATTGTTTCTCAAGTCGAGATTTTTTCTTTCTCTGTTAGGATTTTTACTTTGATACAAGCATTATTTACAACCAATACTAATTTAATGTCTCATCAACCTTATGAACTGTGAAACTAAAGTGTGGACCAAAATGCCCTTCACATTAAATGATTATCAGCCTGTCTGTTTAGCCTTACCTGACCCCAGCAAAGTCAATGAAGGGTCATCGAAGACAAAGTCAAGACAATCATTACCATCCTCCAACTCATTTCCACTCGCTGCGTTCCCGTTAGCGACGTTCTTATTGCCCTTGCCAGTGAAAAAAGTCTGCATGCTGGAGTTAAATCTAAAAAAGAAAAAAAAGGGAGAGACATGGTAAATCAAGTTTTAGAAAAAAAACAAAAGAAGAAAAAAAAAACAATAATAATGATGCAAGAATAATTTATTTTATTATTATTTATAGAGTACACATTTATCATTGCTAATATATCTATATCTGCGTGTGGCTTATGAGCCGCCATTTCTCAACTGGATTGCACTGTGCTTCATTCAAGCCAATTTAAAAACCTAATGATGAAAAATGTTCTGTCTGCTGCTATCTTTTGCTGACAGCGTGTTTCATTTTCAACAGTTTTGCACAAAATCAATGAGCAGAAGGCAGTTATAGAAAAAATAAAATCAACAAGAAAAGGTTCTTTAAAAGGGAAAGTTTGGCTCAGCAATACCACTTGTACTTCATAAAACAGCAGAATAGGTCTGTGTTAAAAATATACAAAGTCAAATTAAAGCTATATTATCATCTAACTCCATCCAAATGGACTTTTAGTACATGTATCATAGGAATTTCTTAAAAAGGCACGTTTCCCCTCCACTCACTTCATGATCAGAATGTATCCCGTATACATGACCACCAACACCAGGCTCTCCCACCTGGAAAGAGGAAAACAGCCTGTAAAAATCCATATCTGCCACACACGCTGGTTTAAAAACAGCAGAAACAGAGAGGAGGAGTAGCACACACTCACCACACAATTTTCCCATCGTAGATAAACTAAAAGCGAGCAGAAAAAGGCTGTCAACATCACATGATGCAATACTGTCACATACAACTGGTCGAACTGTTTTGATTTTAATTAAATGAGTGCATGTTCGGTGCTACATTAGTAAGCGCACGGAGGCTAAAAAAAAAATTCTGTGGGACTTACTGCAATCAGTGCCAAGACGGACAGAATGTAGTAGAGCGAGTCCCGAAAAACGGGCCACCACGTCAACACCACCACCTAACACACAGACACACATACACACACTTACTTTAGCAGCTCAAAAAGTTAGAAAAGGAAATGAATATGTTAGAGGTCATGAACAAAAATATGGAAAGTGTGCATCGTATATACGTGTATAACAATATAGATTTTAAATAATTGATGCATTTGCATGCACAAGCACAGAACAATTGTGAACAAGAAATAGATTCCATGGTATATACAGTATTTTTGGAACTGAAGTGCATTAAGCGCAGAAAGAAAATCCACCACTGCTACCACAACACAGCCTTCTGAAGTCTTCTGTCTTTCACAATGAATCATTTAGCTACTGCAGAGGTTCAAAAATGCAGTTACAGGAGTAACAGTAATCGACAGTTGTAATGAGAGAAAACCGGCCGACACAAGCTATGTTGCGGCTTCACAAAGAGCTCACGTTGATTACAGGAGCTTCACAAAACAGAGCCTATATTCAACTCAAAGATTTTCCATGTATGTGTAAATATCAGTCAACACTCCCACAGCTAGTAAAGCAGACAATCTTAAATCTTTCTTACTCAAATAATGATTAAACTACTCTACCAAACAGAATTATAAAACACAATGTCATTTAAATTAGGCTGAAATCCTTTTTAGAGATTTTACAGTTAAAAAATAATTATTATTTGACAGTCCACTTGCAGTACCACCAAAGTCCACTGGGGGGGGGGGTTGCGTGTTGCCTCAAAACACATGCCTAGGCTAGAACGCCTGAATGCTAGTGTAAGAGGCAGAGCTTTCTGAATATACTGGCAACATGATTGACAGGCAGGTAGAGACACCCCCTTGTCCTGATTGGTTGGACCAGGTCTTGACAAAACTTAATGGCAGTAAGGCTGTTCTGTACAACACTCTCTCTGGCGTCTTCGCCCTGCATGTGTTTAAATGCGAGGCCAAGATTATTTTGTCGTGCTAATAAACTTTATTTGATCATATACAGTGATCACGCATGTTTATGATAATCTGACGATCCAATACAGACAATTTGCACGATATTTTTACTTACTCACACTCATCCCAATGAATGAATGAGTCGAATGAGTGTGAATTGAAAAGCTCGATCTGCACAATGAATAGAATACAGCTCCATTTCTGGAAGGATTCATTTTCCTTGTTTGGCGCTGCACTTCGGTTGATGTTAAAAGTGTTTGAAGGGGCTTTATTCGACACTCAATGCTGAAGCATAGTACTTCTGGGTTCTGCGCACCGCATTCAGGAAAACAAAGTACACCTATCGAAAACTATGAAAGCAAATCAAAAGACGAATAAAAAACCAGCCTTAAGGAGTTTGGAAACCACGGCCGCATGTGCAGCAGTTTTGCAAGAAGTATTGAATTGTGACAAATGCATCAGTTGCCTTTGTAGTCTTTCACTACCAAGGTAGAAACGAGATTTAAAAATCCCCACTGTTCTCTCCAGTTTCTCATTCATAGCCTACCGGTAAACCTCCCACCATTACCTGACCTCTAAAACAATACATTTACGAGGCCTGATTTTCGGTGTTCTCTCACTAGTGTGGGATTAACAAGTGTCTGTGTCAGATAGAGGAGTACAAATATGTTTTTTGACAGCGTGGGAATGAAATAAGCCCCGCCTCCAGTATTTGTTGACATCATGATTAGTCACGCCCATCTAAGGCCAACCCCCAACTGTTTTGTGGTTTGTAAAAAACACACACTGAACATTACCCTTGTTTAAAGTCAAAAATCATCGAAATAAGAGATAATACAGTTTAAGATCATGTTTTTGTTACGTTTTTCATCAAATTCGCTCTTTAAGTAAGCGTTGCCGTAGCTGAAGCCTTTGTTACAGTCCTGATCTTAATCCCACTGTCAGGCCTGGAAAATATCTATCTGTCTGTAAGTTCATCCTTACAAAAAAGTTATGCTTCATTCTAAAATCTCATCATTCACTTTATAAGGAGCTTTTGTATGTCCGATCACTGCTGCTATGAAAACGCCAAATCCCGCTAGTGTGGCTATGGGATTTTCAACATTATGTTAGCCCCAAGCTAACATTGAGGGTTGCTGGAGAAGCACACCTTTTATAAATACACTAATGAATGGGCTAATAAAAAAATAAAATAAGCATTCACTTCACATTGCAAGTCACATCAGCTAGAGAAAAATAAATAAATAAATAAATAAATAAATAAATAAACACACACCCCCGCCTCTTAACAATTCAGGAAATTTGGTACCAAAGAAGCCATCTTAAAAGAAAAAAAAAACTAAACCCAATCACAGGAATCTGAACTTTCTGTGCGTCTGTGGATTTACTGCAGTCAAAAGACAGACTGCTGCTCACACTGGAAGCCTAAAGGACCAAACTTTCTTCCACAGGGGAAAAACTTCCACAAAAACATGTTCATCCCTGCAGCAATGTGCACCATAAACAAACCGCAAACTTTCTCTTTGCATCAGCCGCTGCAGCACGCCCTGATCTATTCCTGCATGCCGTCCTGTCTCTCTGTGCTGTCTTTTAAGTTCAGGCCTCGAGACGCCACTCTGCCTCAGGCAAATTTCATACACAACCTTTCCTGAATCCAAATGCTGCAATTTTACAGTGAAAGTAAACACGGAAAGTGAACATTTTCTGTTCAGCGTAAGGAGACTGTGCACTGTGGAAAAAGTGCTACTTAATTTACCTCATAATTCATATATTAACCATCAAACGAATCAAATGTAGTAATGTGAACCTTATAGTGAGGCAGAATCCAGTCCAAACACTCAAGGCCTCAATAGTGGCTTCTCTGGCACCGCTTTTCCACAGGCACTTTGCCAGTGCTGGCCAGTGCAAAAACTGTCCTGTGTTTCATCCGGATTAAGAGCCAAATCATTACGCAACCAGATGTAGAAGTTTACTAATGAATGGTGTAAACATAACAACCGTGCAGGATTTTTTAAAATTGTACTTCTGACTTCTGACCAGTATTTTATTGTACAAAGTCAAAATTTATGTGCAATTAATTTCAAAACCCTCTGCTCTGTTCATGTGTAATTCATGTGTGACATTCCTATAAAATAACTTGAATTATCACAATATGACGCCCCCAATATGCGGTGGAAATGCCCAGAACAGTTCGAGATTGGGCACCAGAACTGTGATGGTAAAAAAGGTCTATGGCAGGCGTGGGATTTGAACTCGCAGCCCTCAGGTTACTAGTACAGAACCTTAACCAGTGAGGGACCACTGTCATAATGAAATTATTTTCAATGCCAAACAGTATTTGTGTGATTTACTACCGTAGTATTTGACTGTTAAATTAGAGTATCTTACTTCTGATACAAGAGCAGACACTAATACTCAACCTGCTAGGGCCAATTCAGTAACTTAGAAATACTGTATTTATTCATATATAATCATAGCCTATTAATACAAAAACTATTACTGTATTTTCTTGACTATAAGATGCAATGTATGTGTGATCCTTTTAGCATTAGCGGAATTGCAATATGCCCATTTGTTAGAGGTTTTTAAGGTAGGCGTGCTGCTCCAGCAGTTACGGTGGCGTTGTGATATGTTATGCAAAGGCTTCAAACAATACAGCGCTGAACCTACAGCAACACTAACGGAACAAACACTAAACTAGACTACAGCAGTAGGGGTGCGAAAGTGCTATTTAATAGGCAGTACACACGTTATGGAAAATAAAAATACAGCTTGCAACAAAGTGGCATATCGAGACCTTGTAATTACAAGGTTCTATCTGACTTTTTAATTTTTTTTGCCAGAAATGAGTCATTGTTATAAATATGTCACTGTATATATGTAAAGTTTTACACCAGAATCCAAAATATTGCTTAAAAGTATAAAAAATATTAAGTAAAAGCTGTATCTGCTTTGACCTTATTTAGGGTCAAAACTTTACGGCTCAATAGCTTAAAATCACAGAATTGTCAGATAGAACCTTATAATTCCAAGGTCTCAATATATAGATTTTTTTTTCTAAGCAGAAAGAATTTAGGTGAGTGTGGAGCAACTTATTGTCTGGAAAATATGCTAACCTATCCACAGTTAAACACACACAACAGCTAAAACTGTTTGTGCCCTCTATACACTTAGTGCCCACATGTACTTGGTGCTATTTGTCTCTGGAAAATATTCTTTGTGACAATGAATAAATGAATGCAGAAACATTATTGAGCATAAAAGATGCCCCTGCATGCACACACACACACACACACGCACACACACACACACACACATACCTGTCCAGCAAAAATCCCACATACTCCAATAATGCAGAGGACATTGAAGACCGCAGAGCCAACGATGGTTCCAACTCCGACGTCTCCGTGAGTAATGAACACACCTACAAATGCAAACCAAGTTAGCTCTAATGGGTGTGCGTGTGCGCGTGTGTGTGTGCACATGTACTCGTCTTTCTACTCCTAAAACGACCAGATGTTTAACAAGGGCAGGTAAATGTGGAGTATTTCATTAATTTGATATGTTTTGTTGGTGCTCACTTGTGCTTTTCAATCTGTGCCTGTCACATACCAGTCCTTTCTCCAACCCTCGTGGCCATCCTGCATAACTGTTTAAAGTTTCATTTCCACTAAGCATATAAACTTTGCTCCGAGCTGGAAAAAGCTATCGATCACTACTATTCCCAAACTAAAACGTGTCAATTAAAGACCTGAAAACTGACATTCATGACTACTGTAATTCCCTGTATATGGGTATCTGTCAGTCAGCCTCGTCACGCCTGCAGCTGGTCCAAAAAGCTGCCAGGTTCCTGACTGCTACTGAAAAAGGGGAAGCATTTCCTCTGTACTGGTCTCCCTCCACTGGCTACCTGTCAAATATAGAATTGAGTTGAAGGTTTTATTATTTCGTTTTTTAAAGCTCTCTCTATATAGATATTCATGGCACGGAGCTAAATTTTATGGGTCTGATGGCACATGGATTTCTTAAAACCTTTGGGAAAGTGCAAGTAACCGGAATTACTTTTTACTGTTGGACAAAACTATAAGAACAACTTATGTTCTCAAGACACAAGACATTTTCTCATGTCTGCCTAATTCTAACACCTTTATTGTTAGTGTCGAAAATTGTCGTTTTGAATTTGCATTATAAAATCAGGTATTTTAAACGATTATTGACTGACTTCACCGACTGCCCTTAGACTGCCATTAAAAGGGTGTTTCAAAGAAAAAAACTAATTCGGAAATTCTTGTGTATGGTAATCGCGCAGACATACATAATACATATATAACATTCATTTAGTCTTCTGTATTGTACTGTCCTGTTCTGATACAAGTGGTTCTTTTATTATTTTTTATCTGTTTTGTTATTTGTATTTTTATTTAAATGTTTGTTTGTTTTTTTGTTTTTTTAAATGTGCAGTACTTGGGCCAAGACTTGTTGTCTTTAGATGTCGTGTATAAATACAGGTGACTTGACTAAGATTTAGCTCCTCTCTAGTATTATAATACTAGTGTGTGTTTCACCTTACCTATAACAGATGCAAAGAGTTCAGGAGCAGAGCTTCCTGCAGCCATGAAGGTGGCTCCAGCTACATCCTCACTCAGGTCCAACTTCTGCAGAACACATGCAATTCCAGCACACAAACCCACAGTTTACAACACACATACACATACACTAAACCAACAATTTACAATCTACACATAGTTCACAAAAACAATTCAGGACACGTGCCACAATCCACAAACACTGAAGCACATACACACAAAGTTAATGTTTAATTAAAGACAAGTTGCGATATTCCTGCAGTATCCCGATTTCCTGTCTTTAAGGACGCAAGTGCCTTGAGCTCTTACCTCACAGATCTTCTCCAGAGTGTTCACGAAGTAGTCGTCACACACAATGGCCAGTGCCAGGAACATGTATAGAGCCTGTGAGGACACACACACACACACTTTCTCTATGTGTATTGTTCATTGGAGCTTTACCTTGGTAAGCTCTCCCCTCAAAATATTATATATTCATTTGTTATAAAGGTAAAGTTAAAAGCATATCTGACCCATTTCTGACCTAGTTATAATAATTAGCTAGTAATCAGAAGCTAGTTTGGGGTGAAAAACATTTTGGAACAGTTATTTGTAGGGCTGAAATGGCCAAATTTATGCTGGACATTTTTGGTTAAGCTGTTAGACAAAGTGGGGGAAAAAAATAATAATAAAAGGGGAATTTTATTTTTCACCTTAATATTTAGGACCTTTGGAAAAAAAACTAGCTGCATACCTAGCTATACAATAGTTCTTCACAATGTTAAACATGATCCAGATGTTTTTTGGTTTCTACTTTTTCTTGATAAAAAAAAACACATTTCTTGAAATATGGAACTGAACTGTTCATTATCGAAAGGCAACATGACCTTATGTTAAATCTTTCCATACTAATAGCATTTGTCCTGGGCATATGTTTTTTATATTATAAAAATAAAATAAAAAGCATAAAAACATTAAACATCAGGTTCATGTATCATGTATTTTTGGAGAATTATTGTAGCTAGAAATGCAGCTAGTTTTCAAATTCTAGCTTAATTTTTTTTTTTTATAAATAAATACATAAAAATAATACTTAAAAACCTCAAGGCATATCAAGTCCTGCCTCCTCTCAAATTTGATTAGTTGTCACATAGAACCAACTACAATCCTTTCTGCCCTGAAACGAGGTTTGGGGAAGGAGCAGTATGTTTGGTTTCAAAGCTGCTGATTTTTGGATACCAAAGCTATGCCAAACAAAACAAATCAAGGTTCTTATAATCACCTCAGACACACAGGGTGACGAGAACAACGCTCCAATAGCCGAGAGAAGGAATTATAAACCCCTCAAGAGGGTTAATGAACCTCTGTTTTTAAGGACCAGAATCCGTGTGAAAGATGGCCGATATAAACTAAACCTGGCCAATGAAACTCCCCTTTAACCACCATTGATTGACTCATAAAAAGCTCTGGTGGAAGCAGCGCCTTTACTGAGAATTGAAATCATCAATAAGTTCTGCACTCCTCCAGCAGGAAAGATGACTTGTGAGCTCTCTGATGAATAAATTATGGCTCTGCCTTGTTGTATTGCAGCAGCAGCTGGAGCAGTAATAGATATCATCCATAGGGGGCGACACAGCACTTGCCAGCCAGTCGGAGTCAGATTTGATGAGAACAGAACAAGCAGTAAAGCCATTACGCCATCATATAGTGTGTTACATAACGTGGAGCAGATTTTGACTGCTGCAAATGGGCAAGTGGAGTTAAGCTGGGCATTAGGACAGTGCCAGATTAGCACTGCAGCGCTAGTGGCTTCAAACTGCTTTATGATTCTTTAGTACAAAGAGTACAAATTTAGCAGGAGACATTTGTGATCGGAAACAGACATTTCATTAGACGTGTGCGCCCTCATTAGGAACATTCATTTTTGCCTATTAAAGTCCTAAAGATGAATTTGGCAATAGAGGCATGTCCGGTTTAAAAGATGATGTAGATGTTTCTTAGAGCGTGGGTTTACAGAGAGCCAGAAAGGAATGGAGGTGTAGGTAAAGAGAGAGATAGAGGTGGTGGTTAAAAAAAAAAGAAGAAAAAAAAGGTGAGAGGTAAGAATAAAGAAATATAAGCAGCAGTAAAAAGAGATGGAGGTAGAGGTGAAAGAGACAGCAATTTGGAGGTGAAGAGAAAGAGATAAGGATATAAAAGATAAATAGAAGTGGAGATGAGAGAGACAAGCAAGGAAAAGAGATTAAGATGAGAGAAAGATGGATGTGAACAATAGTGGAGATGAGAGATGGAAGTAGAGATAGACTGATGGAGATAGAAATTGAAATGATGTTAGCAAGATGGAGGTGCATAAAGATGGAAGTGGGGTGAGAAATGGAGGTGGAGAGATTGGGGATAAAAAGGAGAGAGATCCAAGTGGAGATGAAAGGTGGAGGTAGCGCTAGAGATTGATAAAAGAAGAAGTGGGGATAAGAGATGGAGTTGGGGATGAAAATGGAGACACTGAGCCAGAGGTAAAAAAGAGGTAGAGGTGAGAGATGTGGAGATAGAGAAAGATGGAGGTGGAGATGAAGGGAGAGATATGGAAGTAGAGGTTGGAAGATACTTGGAGATAAAGGAAAAGATGTAGGTAGAGGTAGGGAGATAGATAGAAATGCAGGGAGAGAAGTGGAGGTAGAGGTGGAGGTAGATGTGGGGAGATATAGATGAAGGGAGAGAGGTGGAGGTAGACGTGGGGAGATAGATTGAGATGAAGGGACAGATACAGGTAGACGTGGGGAGATGGATTGAGATGAAGGGACAGATACAGGTGGAGAGATGGATGGAGATGAAAGTACAGATGGAGGTAGTGGTGGAGAGATGGATGGAGATGAAAGTACAGATGGAGAGAGATGAAAATACAGATGAGGTAGTGGTTGAGAGATGGGTGGAGATGAAAGCACAGATGGAGGTAGTGGTGGAGAGATGGAACAGAAGGGAGGAATAGAAGTAGAGGTGGGGAGAGAGATGAAGGGAGATTGATGTAAAACCATACCTGGAAGTGAAGATGAGTGAGAGGTAGAAGTGTAGAGAGTAATTGAGATGAAAAAAGAGATGGAAGTGGAGATGAGAGAGATAATAGTGAATAGAGGAATTGGTTAGAGATAAGGAGATAGATGGAGGTGACAGAGAAAGAGACGGAGATAAAGAGATGAAAGTGGAGATCTGTTATCTCCAGACAAATGGGTGAGAAGGAGAAGGAGTTGAAGCTTTTTTTCCTCACCGCTAGGATGTGCAGCAGCACTGCTCCACTCTTCCGCTCAGCGTTGGTAAAATAGTCGTCAGGAAACTCTTGGATGGCTGCAACACACACACAATCACACACACACACAATGAGTGTGTGAATCTACTGCAGCATCCCCAACTTCCTTCTGTGAAAGTGTGCAGGAATAACTGCAATATCTGAACCTGCACAGTAAATTTAACGATTTGAATCGATGTTGCGGACAATGACTACTGATAGTGGATTTAGTCAAGTTGAATACCACACACCCAGTTCTTTTATTACTAGTGTACTTTTATTTAAAAACACTATCAAATGAGATTCCTTTGGCACTGTGGGTTTCTTTCTCTAAGCCTTTCAGTCCCAGTGAAGAAGGCATGACCTTACATTTCTCAAAGCTAGCACTTTTCTTTCTTTCTTTTTATTAAAAACAAATCATCTGTACAATACTGAAAAAGCATTGTGTATCGCATTGAAACAGTTCTGAATCGTATTGGATCATTGGCTATTTTAAATGCATCATCTTTCACACATCAGATTGTTGATTGTGGCTCCAAAGACACAAAAAGGCTGCCGTGGAGCATGCAGCAATCTGCTCCTACTGTTCAGCATCACTGGTTAATGCAGCTTTCTCCAAAAGGTCAAACAGTAGCAAAGTCCTCTGTGACATGAACACACTGCTCTGTGATAGGAATACAAAGTGCGACTGTTCTCTTTCGCAGCCAGATCTGGTGCAGGTCCTATTGTTCTGTGGCAGCGACTCATCTACTGGATTAGAAAATTACATATACATTTATGCATGTTCACCCAGAGAGGGTAAAGGAACAGTACAAAAAACCCCTGGGTCAATATCACAGTTTTCACTACATCATGGTATCTTGATGTCAACAATTTCCCCGCCATATGATACTGCAGCAGCAATGTGAGGGTCCAATTATGCTCTAGACGCTCTCGGTGGACAAATAAAGGGTTTAAAGGAAATTTTAAAAAATGCTGTCAAATAATTTTTTTGGCTACACACAAGCATAAAATATGAATCTTTTTTCCCCCCAAACAGGGCAGAACACAGATCCTCAACGCATCTATGTATTCTCAGAATAGAAGTACTGGAACGCATTTAGATCTGAAATCAAAAGTACTGACTTGGAAAAGACTCCAAACATTCAACCTAAAAACCTTGATTTCGTAAAATGCTTTGTTTTAGAACTAGAGACGGCGCCAAATAGACTACCCTTTATAGACTTCTGTGCGTCATAATTTCCAAAAGTTCTACAAAAACTAGATCATCATCCCCAAACAAACCCCGCAGTCAACAGCAGGCCAACTGTTATCACACGTGAAATGGGAGCAGGAGGGGACGGCATCTCTGACGTCTGCTCCGAGAATAGCAGCATATAGATTAATGTCTCCAGCAGGTCAAGGTGACCCTCTGCGCCATTCCAGCCAACATCACACCTCACACTCATCATACACACTGGCTGTGTTTTACCACCACTATCCCACGTATCAGCGTGTCGAATGGAGGAAAGGTGGTGCAGCTAGAGACACATTAGCCACGTTTCAATCCAAACAAATTTTAATTGACTTTCTGAAAAGTTAGCAAAATAATGTGAATGGTTGCTCCGGTTCCAGGGCAATTTTTTATTTTTATTTTTTTATACATGCCCTCGTCGACATCCCCTTTCATTTCTCCTTGGTTGAATCTTTGTCAAGATCTTAAGGGTCGTTCCATTACTTAATAAGCTCAAGGGAAGTTAGATGACCGTTAGATGAGAGACTGAGTCGACATCATTGTAGAGTTGAGTAGCAGAACTTACCCAGAAGGCATTGCTGCACTGATGCAGTTTCTTTTTCAAACCAGTAAAATGTCAGATGAAGTAATGTTTATTACCAGAGCAATAAATAATAAATAGATATTTAAATAGATATTTCAAAAATATAGAATTTGAATTGCTGGTTTCAAAACTGCTCCAGCTGTACGTGATGGTTAGCATAACTAGTTAGCATAGTTCAAAGGAAATAGCCTTTACAAATTGCCCCAGAAATCAGTTCAACTGTTCTTGCAGCAAATAGTAAGTGCATTTTGACAACAAAAAAAAAATAATCCAATTTCCACTACACACTCCTCCCCTTGTGCTGAAGTGCACATGCTTTTGATGCAGGTCTTGACCCATTTCTGAGCTGTAAAGGGCAAGCGTGTTCACACCAGTACAGAAAAAAGAGTTGTGAGTTTCCATCAACTACTTTTATATATATATATATATATATATATATATAAAATATTAAGAGTTCCAGATAAACACAGTCACACAGAGAGAGAGGAATACATTCCTTATTTCATCACTTATTTGAAAGAAATCTGCCTTCAAACACCCTTTATTATGTTTTGTTTTTTTTAATCCATATGCTGACTTTTCCACCTCAGCCATGTATTGTGATTTTAAAGAAATGGGAACACAGTGGGAAAATGGGCAGTGGTGGCTCAGCTTTGGGCTACCTGATCAGAAGGTTGAGAGTTCAAATCCCAAAACCAGCAAGTTGCCAATGTTGGGTCCTTGAGCAAGACCCTTAACCCTCAACTGCTCAGTTGCATCCTGTCTCAATTGGAAGTTGCTTTGGATAAAAGTGTCACCCAAATGAATAAATGTAAATGTACACAATGTTCCCCTTATCTATACCAATATCTGCTAAGGAAAAAAGTGAGACTTGTCCAATATGGCTGCTACCATAATGTTACACTCTTGTGAAAAATAGCTTCTCAAGGGTTCTTTGGATAATTAAGGGTTCTAACTTGATACCCTCTTTGAAAGGGGGTTTCCCTGTTGTACATTCTACTTTTTAGGGTCTCTCAAGAAGGACATACTAAAGAACCCTTTATAATTTTCTAATTTTTATATTTTTCTAAGAGTGTACAGTGTTCAGGTACACAGTGAAGTTTTGCTCATGTTTATAGACTACAGTAAGTCACATTGTGTCCTAAACCACATCGGCACGTCTAAAGATGCAGTTTGAGGAAAATATTTACAGAAAAGGTTTTGGGTGAGAAGAGCTTCGTACTTGTTAACTACATTAGCTTCGCAGTGCAGAACTAAAGAAGCAAACGTCCGAAGCCAAACTTGGGAATTTGGGATAGGAGGAAAACAATTTTTTTGTGCTGAACTATTCCTTCAAGGTATTTTTTTTCCCCCATTTCCATTCAGGTTGTTGAAAATTCAAAATTCACATAAAAATAGCCGGATGGAAACCCCCACTACTGTTGATTGAAAGGTATCATTTATAAATAAATAGTGCAAGAGCCAGAACACAAAAATACATCTGAACTTTCACACTGACCCTCACCATCAGCACTTCTTGTTCCAATATAATGTATTACAGACACACTCGTCTAAATCTGCAACACACACCTACCCTTTGACTTTCACTTGTCCTGAGCAGCATCAGTTCAGTTACCCAGCGTGAGAAATATGAGTGGTCTGCAGCAGGACAGTGAGTCAGATCTCATGGTTTTGTCCTCTAATAGACTTCACACAGAGTTCCAGTGTTCACAATAGTCATCTGAGTCTTACTCAACATATTTCAATATTTACCCATCATGCTTCTGACTCTGGGGTTTCTCCAGCCATGTCATTTTGCCTGCAGCCCACATATTATTCAGGTAGAAGTTAATGACTACATTTTCTCTTTAAAGAAAATTCAAATGTTAATTTGGGATTACTACTTGTTATTTGCCATGTGCTGATAAACGATAATACAATATTAGGGCTGCAACAACCATTATTAAATTAATTAAAAAACAGTAAATATTCAAATTACTGACAATTTTGCTATGAAACCTTTAACTTCCATAGACTTATCTCACTGCCCGACTGTGTTCTTGCTTTTTAAAGTGGTGTGGCGCCAGTAAAATCTGAGGTGAGGTGATTTTACTGATATCTGTAGGCGAAGAAAAATCATATTCAATGATAAACAATCATGTACCAAATCCAAAATCATTTGATGTACCATATATTAAACATATTACAAGAAGCCATGGCAAGCATGGAGATCTATATATAAACAACACACGCACACCTTTTACCTGCTGAACTTAAGGAGCCAGTCTTCATTGCTATGTCTAGACAGAAATGTCTGCATGTTTCACATTACCGATTTGTCTTGCAATGATTTTCTCAGGAAGCAGGTTGGCATGTGCCCGTGATCTGTTACAGCGATATTCAACACACAATATAATTATCATGGACACTTCAAAATATCATCCTTAGAGATGATTTTGTGCTCTAACTTGCACTGGATTTCATTAGTGAATGTAAGGTTGTGTTTTAATTTTCAAGTTATGCAATACTGTTTGTACCTATGATACACCGAGTTTGGCCTCTTCAATGGGAATTTTACCATCTTATTCAGAGAGGGTTGAAGTTGTTAAATTTATTTAACCCTTAAACGCCTAGTTTACTTTGAGCTTCTTTTTTTTTAACTTCCTTTATTTCGAGACCTCTAACTTTGTAACTTCAAGAGACAGTCATACAAACCATATGTAAACATACCAATCTATGTTTATGTGATATATACATTTTTGGAGTAATTGTTAACCATTTTTTATAGTAGCCTTTTTATGAATGATAAATGATTGCGTCTTGCAGTTTCTGCATTATTGCATGTATATCCAAAAGATGTGATTTCACTAGAGATGACTTTTCAGGAATGGTTAGTGTGATGGTGGGACATTCTCTGGCTTAGTACTGACAAAGAATATAGAATTAGCGCAACATGTAAATATTTTTCATATGCCCTGCTATGGACTCTCCGCCCATCCATGATGTATTCCCAACTTGCACCCCAGTGTTCCTGGGATAGACTCCGGATCCACCGCGACCCTGCCCAGGATGAAGTGGTTACTGAAGATGAATGAATAAACAATTGAATTTATTTATTTATTATTATCTCCCCCTAATGGTTATTAACAAAATTGACTACCTTTTGAGTGAAACAAGATACTGAAACTTGACCAATGACTAAAACAAGAAATCGATTTTAGAAATGTTAAAAATTAATGGGTAGTGAAAATGGAAATGATAAAACACAATGGTATGTTAGGGTTAGAAAAAATGGGATTACTTTATTTACCACTGAGTTTTGAAGAATCTGAATCAACGATGATATTATTCTCATGCATAGATGAGGACACAAAGTCAGAGGTGCTTAACCATTGCGGTCAGAAACAAAAACTTATCTTTTATCTGCATTTTAGAGATAATGCTGAACATTTAAGTCTTTTCAAACCTGGATTACTCAGTGACACTTCATAGCACAATGAAGCTACTGCTGTAACTCAAGCAAGTTCTCGCAAATGTAATTGTGTTTGTCGTCCTCGAAGGGTTAAGGTGGCATTGTTTGGTAAAACATCAAATATTTAGATGAATAAGTTTCGATTATCTTTAAATGGGCTGTAGTTTTGTTTAATACAATATTGTGATAATATCATAAACTGTTAAGGCTATGTATAAGGTTAGGAACTTCTTGTGATGTTAATATCGGCACATGCCTGAAAGCAGGTAAAGTGAATCAGTTTGGACACCTGATGGTGCTGTTTAAGCCAAACATGCACCAAAGGAATTTCAAAATACCTGACGACAGAGCACATCTCACACTACATAATCTACAAAGGACGGGGGAATCACAGGCATCAGACAGGAGCTCGCACACAGCCTACAGCAGCTAAAGACTTGAGATCAAATCAAACCAATCTGATTGTCTCATCAAGTCCCAGACAGCTCAGTGCATTATGGCCATTCAGAACTCGCTGGAGTAGGTAATTTGGACACTACCCATAGCTGTGCATTGTGGGATTTCATCAACGCACCGGATATTCTGCACAACACTTTCGGACATGACGAAATGGCCGACCCCCAAATAAACACCACAGTCGGAGATCACAATGCCAAGTGACCATTTTACATTAATCGGATATCAGTGATCGGTGCGAACTGAGATTTTTTTATAATCCTGAAGATTTGCTTGGGATTCCACAATCATAGTTAAAAGTCCTCTGGTGTTTACTTATGCAAGACATTATTGCCAACCCATTTGTTCACCTGTCTTTTTCTTCCCCTTCCCGTAAATACTCTATCCATCTACTTTCTGTCCTCCGTTTCCTCATCCGTTGGACTGAATACAAAGCACATGCAGCACCTGCAGCCAACACTGCGGAGAGGGAGATTGAGGAACAGTTGCCAAAAAACCGCAAATCTGTGCTTAATATATGGCTCCCTATTCTCTACACTGGAGATTCATTAGCGCTATGCTGCACACTTATTCAGGGGACGAAATTCACAATTCAGGTAATCAGTTTGGCTAAATGGTTTGCTCATCTGTTTGTAAATGGTACAGTTCCATAAACATCATTACAAATGTTTCGAAGTCCCACCATCAAATACAAATCTGTCAAATTCATGAAAATAGGACAATAGCATGTCTGTGAATTTTTGTAACAAGGCAGGCAGAAAATGCTCAAGCATGCTTAAATTCCCATAATATACTTTTATTGTATTAATAACAATGATTAATCCTACAGAATATCATCATCATTCATCATTGTATTACTGAATTGTTCTTTAAAGATGTAGCCATTTCTTTCAAATACAATATCGTGATAACATTGCAAACAGTGATAAAAGACACGTAACATGAAACTTTAATATGGACACACGCCTAAAGTCACCAACACAATTGAACAATTGTACATTGGCTAATGGATGGAGCGTGCATGTATGAACAAAACCCCATCCATCCAGGATAAGCGCTTTAAAACCACACACCCAGATGACACACCCATCTTCAGCCATCATTTTCAAAGGCAGAACATTTCCAGTGCAACTATTATCCAAACAGCTGGTCAATTCACAACCCACTAATTTCCGCTCTTGACAATGCGTACTAGAACTCACAGGAGGAATACAGGAACAGCTTGTTTCTTTTGAAGGGGAAAAAGTAGATCGTGAGGCGTTTGCTTTAATAACTCAAGTCAAAAATAGTCCACAGGCCCCAATTTATTTTACGCACCAAAAATAAAGACAGCTATGCACCAAGATACCAGGTATTTATATAAGATATATGGTTTGTGTTTTAAAAAAAAAACATTAAATTATTCACAAAGATATTCTATATGAGCAAATGTAAGAACTCCGCAATTCTATCATTCATTAATAGCTCACATTAATATGGCACACATGCAAGATCTTATCAAAAAACGCAGGGACGCAGAATGGGTGTGATGCAATATAGGGGTGCTGTGCAACTGTTGTTGATGTGAAACCCCACATTGGGTTCTTATGGCTGTTAACAAAAGCGATGAGAAAGTGACATGTTTATTTACGTCCCGTCAGCTGTCGTCACATTTGTAGTTTGACGACATTTAAACCATTCATAAATAACATAAAAAGGCAGTTCAGAGCTTTTGGGACCATTCGAATAAATGTACTTCAGCAGGAACAGTTATGTTAAAACAGACAGCGCATCAAAAATCATGTATGCATAATATTCATCAAAATTAATGTGAAGTCTTAGAACGTTTCGATCAGATGTCGTACGATGGCAGAATTAAGTACAAACTGAAGATGGATTAAGTGAATGTGTGGTATTTATTGCTCCCATAGCAGACGGCCTAAATTATGTGCGCATTATTCAGCACTCCTCTCTGTGGACCGGTTCTTAATGGAGCCAAATATTCCACCTACACTACAACACAACAAGACCCTCAGCTGCTTAATGAATCTCGATCTCCTCTTTTTGTGTGTGTCTGCTGCCTCCATGTTTTCTCAACAATGAGCCTTGTGGGCATCCAATTAAAAAAGCTGCCCATCACCATAACATGGTGACATGCTTAACATCAAACAGTTATTACCCGTGTAGCCTATTTTACTTGGGTTATTGAGCTGTAATGCTAGCTGCAGCCTACATTTGTGAACACTGCACATTTTTAACTTGTTCAACAGTTCGGCCAAAAATAAAAATGTACACGATGTTCCCCTTACCCCAAATGTAGTCGAACAGCCAAGATGCGTTTGCTGTCCACAGTTTGCATCTTTAGTTTGTACTGGATCCATGAGACTAATGTAGTTAACAATTAAGGGAAGCTTATAGCTATCAGTTTAATCTCACGCCAACTGCATGCCTAATTCATTACACACTCGCCTTAAAAGGCATTGTTTGGCTCAGTAAAACCATTTGTACATAAACAGTTTCATCAAATAGCAGAAACAGTCCTTATTTTTAAAAACTAATATATAAATCCAATTGAAACTATATCATCTGACTCACTTCAGATGTACAATTCTGCCTTCAAACTTTGGGAAAACATCAGACTCAGGTAAGAGGTGTGGTCCAGAGTGACCCCAAACTATGTGCTGAGGAAGGAAGTGATTCGGCTTCAAGATGGCTGGTACGACTGTTTTTAGCTCTGCGACGTCCTTTTGAATAGAATAGAATAGAATGCTCCTTTATTGTCACATATACATATACAAGTACAGTACAGTGAAATTGATTCTTTGCA
>JAOUQW010034826.1:0-19296 GCA_028565825.1 Olivaichthys viedmensis | reverse complement strand
CGCGATCACCTGTCACCTCGCTATGACCCCGCTCTCTCCGGCAGCCGCCGACGCTCGGCCACGCCCCCGCTGCCACAACATCAAAAAACTGTTTGCAACTGGGCAACCTCTGCTCTCTGAGATGGCGAGAATTGGTCTCCACAGGGAACCGGAGCAGGTTTAAGTTTTTAGGTTTACCTCCTAAAACGTTTTTTAGGTTTACCTCCTAGGTTTAGGGTCTCTGGAAATACTATCACAAGAGCAACAGGGACCACCTCTCTCCAGGGTTTTAGGAGGTTCAGGTGGTATATTTGGAATGCATCTGTTCATGTTACCTCATCTTACCACCTTCCCTGACTTGCCATGTGACCTCAAAGGGCCCTTTCCACTTTGTGAGTGTCAGACTTCAGGCAGGGTGGCTTTTATAGGGGACGTGAGATTGTTCTCAGGTGTGTGTGTTTTGCGCTGATTGCAGATCTACGTCTTCGCTAGAATAGCGGTGAACTTGAACGCGGAAGCGTCTCGTTCATGCCGTGCGGGGGATTCTGGGGATTGTGGTTTTGCTCTGGCTGGGTGTGCATGACAGAGCCCCCTCCCCCCCCCCCCCGAAGAGCTACCACCGAGAGCAAGGCGCAGCCACCCACGAGGGGAGCCGGGCGCGCCGGGTGTTGGGAGTGGAAGGCCCGTACCAGCAACAGGTCCAGAACATCGCGAGCCGGGATCCAACTCCGGTCCTCGGATCCGTACCCCTCCCAATCCACCAAGTACTCCATCCTTCCTTGTCTCCTCCGGGAATCTAGGACCTCCCTGACGGCGTAGACCTCCTCTTCTACCAGCTCCAAGACCGGGGGAGGCACGCTGGGCCCTACCCCCCCGTCCAACGGGCCCGGGACCAGGGGTTTGAGCAGGGACACATGAAACGTGGGTGACGTCTGGTAGTGTGGGGGTAGATCCAGGTGGTACGACACCTCATTGATCCTCCTGAGCACTTTGAAAGGCCCGATGAACTGGTCCCGGAGCTTCCGGCAGCCGTGGCGAGGGCAGAAGTTGCGGGTTGACAACCATACTCGATCTCCCGGGCTGTAGACAGGCGCCATAGCGCGGTGTCTGTCCGCAAAGGCCCGAGTCCGTCATACGGCGGCAGAGATGCGTCGGTGGGTGGAAGCCCAGAGTTCCTCCACGCGCCCAAACCAGTCCTCTATGGCGGGAGCGCCCGAATCTTCGGCGTTCCAGGGAAGGAGGGGTGGCTGGAACCACAGCACACATTGGAAAGGCGTCAGGCGTGTGGCCGAGTGCCGTAGGGAGTTCTGGGCATATTCGGCCCACGGGAGGAACTGGGCCCAATCCGTGGGGTTGTCGGCACAGAAGGCTCGCAGGAATCGGCCCACTTCCTGGTTTGCCCGCTAGCTTGTGGGTGATACCCTGAGGTGAGGCTGACGGAGGTACCCAACATCTCCATGAACCCCTTCCAGACTTGTGAGGTGAACTGGAGCCCCCGATCCGAGACTATATCCTCCGGGATGTCGAAGTGCCTGAACACTTGCTGGAACAAGCCCTCCGCTGTGACGAAGGCCCTGGGCAGAGCGGGCAATGGGACGAGGCGGAGAGATTTGGAGAACCTGTCGACTATGACCAAGATCACCGTGTTGCCCTCCAACGGGGGCAGGTCCGTCAGGAAATCCACTGCCAAGTGGGACTAGGGTCGGTGGGGCACTGGCAGGGGCATGAGCTTTCCTACGGGCATGGACCGGGGAACTTTGGACCTGGCGCAAACGGCGCAGGAGCGCACGAACCGTTGGACATCCGTGGCCATGGTCTCCCACCAGTACTTGGGTGATAGCAAATGGAGGGTGCGGGTTACTCCGGGTTGGCCCGTGGCCAACGTGGCATGGGCCCACGTGACGAGCCGGTCCCGGCAGATTCTGGGGCCATACATGCTCCCCTCTGGCCCTCGGAGGGGTTGGTCCTGTCCGCCCTGTGCTCGTGCGATCTCCTGGTCGATCTCCCATTTGATCGCTCCCACTAGGCAGGTGGGGGGGCAGGATAGGGTCGGCCGGGGGCTCCCGTGCTCCACAGGGGAAGAGGCGTGACAAGGCGTCCGCCTTCAGGTTCTTCGATCCGGGACGATAGGTGACTGAGAAATCGAACCGGGCAAAGAACAGCGCCTCCAGAGGTACTCTAGGTCGGTGAACACTTTAAAAGGGTGATCCGCCCCTTCCAACCAATGCCTCCATTCTTCCAGAGCCAATTTTATCGCCAGGAGCTCCCGGTTTCCCACGTCGTAATTGCTCTCGGCAGGTGACAGCTTGCGCGAGAAGTATGCGATGGGGAAGAGTTTCGGAGGCTCGCCTTGACACTGTGAGAGGACGGCCCCCACTCCATTTTCGGATGCATCCACTTCGACCGTGAACGGTCTCGTAGGGTCGGGGTGTTTCAGGATGGGGGCTGTTGTGAAGGCCCTTTTGAGGGAGTTGAAGGCGTCCTCCGCTTCCGGTGTCCAGGCGAACGTGCCCCTCTTCCCTCGCAGCAACGAAGTGATGGGCGCCGCCACAGGGCTAAAGCCCCTGATAAACCTTCGGTAGAAGTTTGCGAACCCGATGAATCGTTGAATGTCCTTCACCGAGCTGGGGCGGGGCCATGACGTGACTGCGCTGACCTTTTCCATGTCCATCATCACTCCTTTGTCACTGATGACGTATCCCAAGAAGGTCACCTTTGGTATGTGAAACACGCACTTCTCTGCTTTGACATACAATTTATGTTGCTGGAGGGTGTGAAGGATGGTCTGTCCATGCTGGACGTGCTCTTGGAACATGCGGGAGTAGATGAGAATGTCATCAATGTAGGCTATGACGAATCTCCCCAGATACTCCCGAAGTACGTCGTTGACCAGGGCTTGGAAGACGGAGGGCGCGTTCGCAAGTCCATAAGCCATGACAAGGTACTCATAGTGCCCGGCTGCGGTGCTAAAGGCCGTCTTCCATTCGTCCCCCTCCTTAATGCGCACTAGGTTGTACGCACTGCGGAGGTCCAGTTTGGTGAATATGGGGCTCTCCACGGTTGTGGAGGCGGCGGTGACGGGAAGTCGTTGTAAGCAGTGGTGCCAGCAATGGGGGAACCAGGCCACTAGCTCCCCTTCTTTCCACGAGATCTGAGGATTGTGTAGCTTTATCCAGGGAAGCCCCAGGACGAGAGGGTATTTGGGGGAGGACATGAGGAACAGGGAGATCTTCTCTTGGTGCAGTGCGCTGGTGTCCAGAGTGAGGGGTGTCGTCCGGTGTGTAATTTCTCCCTTCCCCATGGGTCTCCTGTCCAGTGCCAGAACCCGCAGGGGAGGGGTGATGAGCCGGCAGGGCAGCCCTACTTTCTGGGCCCACTCTTGGTTCACAAAGTTCCCAGCTGCTCCTATGTCGAGTAGGGCTGTAAGTAGGTGACAGGTGTTAGCTATGTGCAGAACAACAGGTAAGGTAAACGGGCGGTGCGCCATTGAAAGGGGGGCACTCACCGGTGTCGCCACGGAGAGGAAGGTCCGGGGCCGGGGTACAGGCGGCTCCTGCTCTGGACTAGGCCACAGGGCGATGGCGTGACCGGCTTTCCCACAATAATAGCAGAGCCCTAAGACCCTCCTATGTGCTTGGGCTTGGCTCCGGAGGTGGGTGTTCCCACTTGCATGGGTACGGAGTCCTCCCTCAGGGGAACAGGGGAGACGCGGGCCAGGCGGGGGTCCCTATGTTCCCTTAGGAGCTTATCCAACTTAATGGCCATGTATATCAGTCCATCCAGGGAGGAATGACTGTACTGGCAAGCTAGTTCCGTGACGACGTCACGGCGGAGCCCTTGGTGAAAGGCAGTGAGGAGCGCCTGGTCGTTCCATCCACTGCCGGCCGCAAGCGTGTGGAATTCCAGGGCATAGTCTGCCGCCGTGCGGGTGCCCTGTCTTAAGGCGTAGAGCTGGGTACCAGCCTCCTTTCCCTCCTTGGGATGGTCGAACACTGTCCGAAAGTGGCTCTCTAGTTCCGTGTATGAGGTGATCCCATTACCTCCACTAAACCATACTGCGGTGGCCCACTGCAGAGCTTTTCCCGTGAGAAAGGAGATGAACTCCGTCATGCTCTCTTGGTCGGTTTCTCCCAGGGCTCCGAAGTACAGGGAGCATTGGAGGAGGAATCCTTTGCATGTCTCTGGGTTGCCATCATATTTCTCTGGTGGTGTGATCGGGCGACGAGAGGCGCGGCGCGGCGGGGCCATGGGCAGCGGCACGGCCCTGGGGTCTGTGGTGGTTGGGGAGCACTAAGCTGGGCGACGGCCGCTGTCAGCGCGGTCAGTTGCTGCTGTTGGTTAGCCAGCACCTGGCCGAGGGCTGCCAGGCTCGCTGCATCCATAGGGCGGCTGAGTATTCTGTCAGACTTCAGGCAGGGTGGATGCAAGTGCGGGCTATGGGCAATGAGACGGCTCTCTTCTAATGTTAGGGGATTTGGTTTTAGAAAAGTCGAGGGACAGGCAGAAGGTCGGGCGATGAGCAGACGGGATCCAGGGGGCAAAGGCAAGTTCAGATATCCAAAGTGCAGGCGAAGGTCGATACGGGGTAGTCAGTCCAGGAAACGCATTGTATGTTCTTTTTCATGAGAGTAATACTCAGCACTGAAGTACTCCGTGCTGTGGCTTTTATAGGGGACGTGAGATTGTTCTCAGGAGTGTGTGTTTTGCGCTGATTGCGGATCTGCGTCTTCGCTAGAATAGCGGTGAACTTGAACATGGGAACTGCACCGCCCTCAACTGCAAAGCTCTGCTGAGAGTGGTACAGTCAGCCCAATATATCATTGGGGGTGAGCTTCTCTCCTTCCTAGACATATACACCAAACGCTGTTTGAGGAAGACCCGGAACCTCACAAGAAACTCCAGCCACCCAAGCCACAGTCTGTTCTCGCTGCTGCCATCAGGTCCAGAACCAGTCAGCTGCAGGACAGTATCTTCCCCCAGGCCATCAGGCTGCTGAATAGCCAGTAGCTACTTAGTGCATTAGCATGTGGCCTGCACTTACCCAAGAACCCATAACCCCATGGACAGACCCACACTCAAACAACACAACCCCCCAAGTCGCCGTGTTGGGGCAGCCGCCAACGGCCCCGGAAACGCCTCCCCAGCAAGTGCCCTGTAGGAGCGCCAAGGGGGGGATCGGAAAGGGCCGGAAAGGATTGTGGGTTTTTGATCCCAGTTTCCAAAGACTGGGGTGGGGAGCAGAGGGAGAAGGGAAAAGAGAGGAAGAGCACGAGAGAGAGAGAAGGGCCACCTGCCCCCGGATACGCCACAAGATGGTCCTCCACCAGCTCTGGATGGCCTCATCTAGCGACACCGGTCGGTGGCACTGGACCCACTTGGGTGCACCATCCGGGAGCCGAGCAATGAACTGCTCTAGCACCACCAAGTCGATGACCATTCTCCGTCAGCAACCTCCTGCGGCATGAGCTGCTGCGCACAGGCAAACGGGCAGCCGATCCCACTGAGCATCAGGGTTCTGAACCTCTACCGGTGCTGCTCAGGGGTCTCTCTCACCTCAACAAAGGGGGAGGACTCCATAACGGCATATTGGTGTCCTCACTCCTGGGTTTTGGTACCACTGTAACACCCTGGCTATGTTTGAGGGAATGAGGACACAGGAGGCAGGCACGTCAGGTTGCAAAGCTGTCTTCTTTTATTTTTATTACAAAAAAAAAGGCTTAACGGGTACTTAAAGCTGTGGATTGTCCTCGCTTGACCCATCCACTAATTTTGGGTACTAACTGGCTAAATTAGGGTTCAGTTTTTCTATTTGGTTGAGCTTTGCGAGGTCTCCGTCTCTCTCTGCTCATGGGCAGCCTACTGAGAAAAGACAAGGACATAAGTAGGCTGCTGTAACACAATGCACAGGTGTAGACAATCACTCATAATCACTCATTGTTTGTTAAAGTCGACAGGTTTTCTGTTCTTTTCTCAGCACAGGGAAAAGTGTTTAGATTATTGTCTGTGGTAATTGCACATACTCTACAGATGTAGTAGATAGAAATTAGATTTTTTTTTAACTGAATATTTCTTTAAGTAAAGTCAGGTTAGGTCAGCTTTTATTTGCATCCCATCCATTTATAGTATGTAAATACAGTGGGACAAAATCTCTTCAACAATGGTGCAAAATACAGACAATACAGGGCAAATGTACACAGGACTAGATAAAGTGCACATACTGTGATTGGTACACAACTACAGTTTCAGTATGACAGCTTAATACAATAAATACTCGAGACAGAATAGGTACCTAGTACACACTAACTATAAAGAACAGCTGTGTAGTCACACTAAGTCCAGCTGTTTGTAAGTAAATAGGCCTGCTTCCATATCTTTGCTGTACTATCAGATCTCACAATAAAACAATAGTATCGGTTTTGTAACCCTTTTTTTTTTTTTTTACACCCAAGATCAGTTTACATAGCTCTAAAAGGTCACTGAAAGTCTACCAGGGTGCAGCGCTGCATTTATGTAACAGATTGTACTAAACTGGCTTGGGTCACATGAGGAGGCCGCACTTTATTAGAGCTAAATGTAGAAAGTGAAAGGAGCATGCAGAGAGTGTTCCAAGGAAGCATACACTCTCTGGGTGTGTGTTTTAAGACCTTCCACTTGTAGGGTCAGTGGGTGTGTTGGGAGACATTCACAGTGATGTAACCCCCACTGACGCAGTACTATCATTACCCCATAGGGGGCAGCTTGCTCTCTGCATGGACTGACCTGTCAAATACATTTGGAATCAACCCCACATTGGAACTACAAAGTCTATGAAGCTATCGCTTGTCATAACAAAGCTGAGTAATGGAACCCTGCTGGTCATGTGGAACAGACTTTTTGCACTTTTTGTCACATGAATTTAATTCAGGTCAACCACCCAGCTATTAACATTAGAATAAAGGAAGCAGCATGCATTTTAAAGAAATAGATTTATTGTATAGCAATAAAAATGTCTGGGTGTATAAAATACTGTTTATAAAAAGGATTGCATCAATACCCCAGTGAAAAAAAAGTACACTAAAAATTAATAAATAATAAACATAATTTAATTTAAAGTGTGATCAAAGTGTACTTGCAAGCATTTGAGATTAATATATTTTAGCATATTTTAATTAAGTACATACATTTGTTAATATATTTACAACACATATTTCAATATATTTTATATACAATTAGGTGCATTTAATTGTCACTAGGGTTCCACTTAATTTGGGTTGGATTCTGTAGGGTACAAGTATTATATTTACATTTTTACATTTAGTCAAGAATATTAATCAGGGATTTGATGCAAGTGAGTGGAAATGTTTATTGTGTTGGCAGAAGTGGGTTCACTGTAATATTATACTATATCTATATATTAATGCAAAGACTCTCTTTCTCTCTCTCTCTCTCTCTCTCTCTCTCTCTCTCTGTCTCTTGCTCTTTTTCGCCATATCTGTCAACCAACTAAGAAAACTGGTGAAAACTGACCCTGGCAATATACATTTGTCTGTGATGTAAGTGATGAAATAAACACACAACACAGTCCAAAATGCAGCATAGAATTAAACCTGAACTTATTCCACAGTGTTACATTTGTAATCACTTGTGACTTGCTTCTACATGAGATGAGATCGTTCCTTCATGGCCATGATATTTTAAGGTCAGGACACAATACAAGCAACAAAAGCAACACAAGCAACACAAACCACAAGGCTTCCCTGGGGCGATCATGCATCTGCGTCACTGATGATACAATATCTTTCATACAGTAGACTCTTTCTATTGTGTGTTGTTACATCTCCATTTGAGATTCAGTTTGAAAGTTATCAGAATTAATAAATATGCTAAGCCATTACATAGGCCAGAATCTGGTCAGGGTTATCATTTAGGAGGGATACAAACAATCCAAGCTTAGTACAAGATGTACTAGACTGGTTGCTTAGAGAAAACCAGAAGATCAATACACACCTTATCGGGTCATTGATTCCCTCCATTTAAACCCTGCTGGAAAAGAAATGTCAAGTGTGCCTGCATCATGACCTACATATTGAGATGGACATTAGTGGGTTTGCATAGAAGAACAGTGCCAAATCACCTTTTTGTTTCAGATTTACAAACACCAGTCATTTTTAACACTTTAATTTCACCTCAGGTCAAAATGACCTAAACGCAATTTCTACAACCCAATTACAAAGATGCAGAAAGACAATCTTGCACTAAAATAGCTCCTAACCTGGCTCATGATGCATGCTCGTATCACTGCTTTGATCGTTCAGTAAAGATTAACTGCCAGTGTATCGCTACTCCGGACTCGCAGCAATGAAAAATTATTTTGTTCTTGCAGAGTGTTCAGCATCCAACTTAAAAACGGTGGAGTATTTTGTGTCCTGTTCTTCTACATCTTGGCATTGACTTAAAGGAAGCCCCACCTTACACATCCGTAACCACAGCAGCTAACAAAATAGCAGGCTTAAAGTCTTTTTTAATCATCTCTGTTTATATACTTGTGCTTTGAAGCATGGAAATTAACGATCAGGACTATTCAAAGAAATCTGGGTGAGCCCGTTGTGGAAATAGCCCATTACACACATTGTTAAGTGATTGGTGTGGGAAAAAAAACCCTGGTCACAAGATGTTAAAAGAATCTATGTGATTGCACTTTTGCCCTATGAGGAAATAAATGCATATATGATTGTATATTGAAACATACACTGAGACACACCTACCATTTACCTACACTCACTGGCCATTTTTTCATACAATTACTGACTGTTGCTCATATTTTGCTATGCACAATTTGTCAGCACCTCTCTACCCCGTCCATCAATAAAATGGACCACCATAGGACCACCACTGACCAGTTATTATTATTATTATTGTCAGGTACATCTACACACTATATGATAAGTGTACCTGATAAAATGGCCAATAAGATAAGATAACACTTTATTGATCCCAGGTGAGAAATAGAAGTGTTCCAGCAGCATACAAATAGTACAAATAATCAAATGTGTACAAATAGCCTTTACTTTTCCCTGGGAGTCTTGGATGCTTCACCTTTGGCCTAATTTACATAAAATCTGTATTTTTGAGATTTGAATGTGAGAGATTTGTATTTAGAGTTCTGGGGTCCGTATTCATAAAGAATCTTATCTGACCACTAAAAGTTCCTAACCAAGAGTTTCTCCTTAAAACCTGTTCACGAAACTGCTGAGAGGAACTTAAGGAATTCCTTTAGCCAGGAGGAAGGGGCGGGGCTGAGCCCGTTGCTATGGATGACGGAGTGTTTCCTGAATGAATATCAGCAGTGATTGGCTGATGCAGTAGCGGGCTGCAGTGAACTCATGAATGAAATCCCAATTCACTGTCATATTAGGCTACAATAATCTCATACATGAAAACAAAGAGGCTCATATAACGGCTAACTTATACTTGTGTCACCCCGTATATTATTGAGAAGAGTTTCATTTCATTTCCATTCCCACAGCGCTCGTATGCAGCAGACTTCACCCGAGAGCAGCCTTTGTGAACATGTAAAACAAAACCCTGTTGCATTGTGGGACGATGTGCGGGTCTGGAGAAGGCGTTGATGTGTAACACGACTCACAGATGATATTCGCAGTTCATCTGCACTGCATAAGTGCATTTAGAAGTGTCTAAATCTTGATCTCCGGTGGTACCGCATCTCTCACTAACTCTACAGTTACTGCACTACACACGCAATTGATACGATTCCTTTTTTAAATCTCGATGTCATTCAATATTTCTAACTATTGCACCGTTACTCCGGCAGCCGCCATTAAGGATTGTTCATGATTCGGTCTTAGTGATTTAGTAGTCCTCTTGACCAGCCCAAAGTTTTCACAGACCTGCTTTTAGCACTGAAAGGCTTTGTGAATTACTCTCAGACAGAAATAATGAGGATAAGCACGCCCATTTTCTTTTAGGACTTTCTCCTCAATCTGCCAGTTAGGAGCGACTTTTAGCCTTAAGATTCTTTGTGAATACGGCTCCTGATGTCTTACACAATATGTTCATGCCTTTTCAATTTTAATTGCAAAGCACAATAATGCAGCCTTTTATTTCTTAATAATTTATCCATTTGTGCTTTCATGCATAATCACTTAATAAAACTTGCATACTGGGTGAGTTCCACAATAGTAATAATTGTACAACCAATCAAGTCCATTCTGCAGGCTTAAAAGAGTAGATAATTGCACACCATCTTTTTCTGAAATTACCAAAGTAGACACACACTGTGTGTAGTTACAATACAAAGATGTGGGGTTCCATTCATAAAATAAATTCTTTGAAATAGTCTTCAAAAGCAGAGCCTGAGCTGTCTCTGTGATTAAATTATGATAAACTCAAATAAAGTGTCTTTTAATAAATGTAATGTGAATTTTAATCTTATTCACTCACCCAGGACTCGTAATCTCTCAGCTCCCACCACCACCTCATGGTCATCGGCCGAGAACAGTAGTTTGCCTGTGCTTGACTTCACCTCAAGCATCCTGCCCCGCGCATGAACTCCATGGGAACCTGCCAAGGGATTGGAGAATTGACTTTTTAAATATTAAAATATAAAAATTCCCCCATTGATTTCATAAATAGCCCAAGTAAGTGGAATAAAACTAGACTTTAAAAAAAAATGATAGTGTCAAACATGATAGAGAGAGAGCGAGAGAGAGAGAGAGAGAGAGAGAGAGAGAGAGAGAGAACGAGAAATATACTGGTAAGCTTACCAGGAGGACAATATCACATGCAGTTCTTAAACTGCAGTTCGGGAGTATGGTTTTCCATTTGTGCCAAAATTAAATAAAAAACCTTGTTCATGTCCCTGGTCATATTGAACACAATTAATGGACCCACTTTATATTAAGTACTCTAATAACTGTGTAGTTACACCTAAACTATACATGCTACTATAATGTAACTACTGAGGATGTGTGGACTGTTACAGATGGATTACTATAGTATATCTTATGTAAATACACATGTGTATTAACTTCAGTTTTGGCTCGTGTAAGTACACAAGTGTATATTAACGGTTGTAACAGGTAGGGCTGGCCCGAATAATTTGAATATTCCAGTATTCGTTCGTTACATTGGTATTCGTTTCTCTTCTGAAGCTTCGTCTTTGTTGTTATGGAGGTGCCATCTAATAGTTGATTTTGCTGGTCATAAATAATAATTACCAACATAGATGTCATGACAACAAGTTTGCCACAGTAAGTTCTTCTGGCTCAGGCTAATAGTTTTAATTCCAATTATATGTCACGCTCTGTTGACGGGAGGCTGGACGCAAACGCAAGAGCCGTTTCACAAACATTTATTACACATAGACTTTACAAATACAGACTACACGCAGCATAACATCAAACATTAACCGACAAACTGGACAGGAACACGAGGGCTTTAAATGCACACACAGACGAACGAGACACAGGTGAGATCAATCACATCACGGGACAGGAACCATCAAACATAAACAAAGACACCTAAAAGGAGAAGGCATGACATTCGGGACTCCTGCATCATCATTCGGCATCATTTCTAGTGCTCCTTGTCTGTGACATTTATTTTCACTCAATCACTTATTAACTGCTCAGCCTAGATTAAAAAACTGAAAGGATTTTAAAATAGTGTTGGGTCTTGCATTGAAACTCACTAAGTTATTAAGTTACAATGCACTCTCGGTCAGGTAGCATTACTTTGGCTAGAAAATGTAACCATTGGAACACCTTTTACAGCCTACAATCACAAGTTCACAGTGAAGATAATATTAGCTATTACAAGCAGTTCACTTGAATTATTATTCCTCAGTGACGGTGCTGTGTGCCATGATTTCTAAACTCTCGTGGTTCTTTCATCTAGTTAACAGATTTGGTGGAGAATGATCAATAGAATGCTTCCCCAAAATGCTGAGGTGCCTTAGAACATGTTGTCAGTACAAAGAGCTCCATTTGGGTTTAGTCTCAAGATAGCTTTCACCTTAATCTCTCCACTTTTCTTATCTCTGTGAACATAGTATCACTTACTTACTGTGAACAGTAATACCCCTGTGACTTATAATAAACTAAAAACTCTCATTAGTGTTCCTAAACACTACAGTATAACATTATATTTTTTTTAAAGGTGTTTTTTCCTCCACAGCATCTGAATTTTGTCTGGATTATTCTGTTCTCCGACAGCATCATTGCATTTGTCAATCTACCACTGTAACTGGCTAAAATCAGCTGCTGTTTTGATAAAGTCTGCTTTCAGCTTTGCCGTCTGACTCCTGATGTACACACATGATGTATCGCTCCGTCACCGAGGCTTAACCAATCAGGAGAGTCAGTAGATGTGGTTAAATGACGTTCAGATGAAATCACATGTAAAAGTGAGAGAAGTGATCAGGCAGCGTGTTGTTCCCTCTTTAGAGCTCTTCCCTCTTCCTCCCTCTATTGTTGATTCCAGCCTGCCAAGTGAACTTATGGGTAAATATTTTCACACTCAGTGGAGAGACAGATGGTAAAGTGTGGATTTAAATGTTTTCTCCAAACAGGCCTTTTTTTTCACTTCCTCTCAGACAGAAGGAGTCTTTATGAAGAACATCGCTCATCCCAGAAATCCTAATGTCAGTGTGGTGTGTTTTGTGGAGTTTTGCTGGACGAGTCCCACAGGCTCTGTGGGCTTATGGTCGAGTTTATGGATTTATGGAAACACCTCAGGCTGTTTTTGGTCCTGTTCAGTTTTTATCTGAGCCACAGCTGTGGTTCATGATGTAACACCCATACTCCTTTTAATAGATCAATGCAGCGTGAATAAGAAAGAGAGAAACCTTGATGGGTCAATTGTGTGTGTGTGTGTGTGTGTGTGTGTGTGTGTCAGCAGACAATTCAACGTTCATTTCGTACAATGATCAGATTAATCCAGAGCTCCATGTGAACTCTGGGCCTGTAATCATTCAGAGTGGAGATGGTGAGAAGTGTGAAGATAAAATATTAAAGATTTAGTTTAGCTCTTGATACACAATGGATTTGGACGTGTTCAGTAGATAAGGACAAAATACACGCTTTCAGAGAGGAGTGTGATTTTACACCTGAGTGAGACCCTGTTAATTATCTGACTGCTCACAGAAAACTCATTAGGAAAATCTAAAACATCCCAGTTTCTGGAATTTATTCAGTCTCAGTTCCAGCAACTGAATTTGAGACTGTGATCTATTATAAAGATTATTATGTCAGTGTGATATCAAACAGTACAGATAATTATTCAACAATATAACAATCATGAACAGATGTTGAATATCCTCACTGTTAATGTTCACATTCTCTGCTAAAGTAACCTGAGAGAGTCACGTATGGGCACACACACACACACACACACACTATAATGAGTCTGTAATGGTGGTGTCAGTAAACAGGAGCTGGCTGTTTAATTAGTACAGGAACAAGGTCACTAACAGCAACTCGGCTTTAAAACTCTCTAATGCAGCTGCTGTTCTGCTGCGTTCACCTCGCTTTAGCTTCATGAGGACTTCAGCACACAGCGAGGACGCAGGTCATAATGCTTCATAACTCCAGAGAACACTTTCACTCGTCTTACTGATGTCTGTAATGAGTCAAGGTGACTGGACTGGTGCTGTCTCGAGTAGATCTGATGAAGCTTCTCTCATGAGTAAAGAAATGTGTTTAAGATCATCTCCATGTTCCAGTACTGTTTATAACACGCCCTCGTCAACTTTCCCTCACAACTCGGAAGTGTGTATATCTACTTTCAACAACACCACAAGAGGAGGAGTGTGTAATAGGGAGTGGATTTCCTGCTAAATATGTACAGAGTGATATCAGTTTGCTAACTACCTAGCTGATTAGCAGAGGTGAAAAAGTCCGAATATTTACAGTTGGGTAAAAATGTAGGTACTGTGGTTAAATCTTACTCAGTTAAAAGTCAATCGTCAAAAATTGTACTAGAGTGAAAGTTAAAAAGTGCCCGCTTTTAAATGTACTTAAGTACTTAAAAGTGAAAAGCAAGACATTTTATTTATTTATTTTTTAAATAAATGTTATGGTCTTACACTTGCAAGGGAAACTAATAGACTGTCCTTGTGCAAAGATGATTTGGTTGTGGTACAAATTGTAGGCTATGGATTTGATTGGAAGTTTTAAATACAGTAAAAAAATTAAGTTAAATTGCACAAAAAAAACATGTTTGAGTCATGATCTTTGAGATTTTGTACATTGTAACTGTCACGGAGATGCACACACACGAGGGAAAGGGTTTGGGATGCAAGTGCAGGGTTTATTAACAGTGGAAGACAAACAGTACAAAAAGGGCTGGGCTTAAATCAGAGTCAGGAAACAAGCTAATGGTCAGGCGAATGGCAAACAGGCAAAACAAGGCTAAGGCAGAATCACAAACGATAGAACAGGCAGAGGTCAATAACGGAATGGCACAACGGAGAAAACAGGTTTAGGAACGTCGCTAGAAAACTAGGAGCGAGACTTCGCAGTGTGCGTGTGTGAAGTCCAGGTATTTATGTGTGTGGTGTGACTAGAACCAGGTGTCTGTGATTAGTGATCAGGTGAGCAGTGAAGCAGGTCAGGTGATGTGTCATGTGGTGCGGGAGTGACTGTAGGATTCTGGGAGATGTAGTGCGTGTTCCTTGGCAGATGCCGGCAGATACGTGACGGTAACAAGAAAATGTAAGTATTAAAGATTTTGTTCATTATTTTAAGGATATTTTTTATGGAAATTTAACTAAGAGTACAAGTATTAATTTTCAGTCATACTCCCATAAAGTATAAATCCCCTAAAATAATACCCCAGCATAATAATGAAGTACAGTTACTTTAATATAATTTCACCTCGGCTAAATAGCTAGAATTATAACTATTTTTCTTGCTTACTATCTAGCATACGACTAGCTATCAGAAAAAAATATTTTTTTTGTCAGCTGTCATGTACTGTAGGCTTATAAAAACTATGCTTAATTACTCAAATTAATTAAGTTTCCCTCCAAAATGTAGAGAATCGCTCGTGTTATGTTAGGTTACACCTCCCGCCACCCTATACCAAAGCCGGAAATAAGGTGCTGGCGAAGGTTTAATGCGTGTATGTACTGTTTTAAATGATCTGACTCCAATTGATAATTTTAATGTTACTTGATCCTAGTTGATTATATTCACTATCCCGTTCAGTATTAAATTAATAATAGATATTTGCCCTTACAATGACACGAACGTACGAACTCGGAGGTCTTCTTATTTCAAGACATAGAACATAAATACCAATAACAAATGTACCAACTCAGAGGTTTATCTTAAACATAGATCGCACATATGAGAATTTTTTGGGCGTTAATATAACTTACTTAGGAAAGACTGAGAGCGGGAGGAATTAGATCCATTAATCTGATTTATTACACAATAATATATACAACATTAAATGTACAAGGCATATATGAAATAATAAGAACAGCACTTACAATGCTGATGGATAAACGACTGTGACAGCATAGATTGCCAGATGTTAAGGAGACCGAGACTCGATGGTAAAAACGTCTCTTTGTGTGGAGCTCTGGAGCCAGATCTGCCTCTCCTACACAAATGGATTAGAAGGCTACATAAAACTTTGTGCACATTTATATATTATATGCATTTTTTAAATATATTTTTAAATATTAACTATTGTATTGCTCCTTTTTATATTTATAAACAGATTCTGCAGATTTGTGTTCCTGAAGTTTACAGTTGTGTTGACTCGATCTCTCAGACCTCCGAGACCTCATCTAACAAAGTACACTTGAGTTAATAAAGTATTGTCAAGGCCTTTAAGATGATAACAGGGAAGTGAACAAGTGCATGTTATAAACATTATTGGAACACAGCCTATAACACAAGTCCACTCACTACTAGACATTTGGTGCTTTGCTAGTGGTCTTAAAGCTTCATAAACATTCAGTCTCCGTGCTGTTCTGCTCTCAGAATGGATCTGTGCAGCTCCTCACTCGCTCTCTCACACCAAATCCCTCCACATTCACACGTTTCTGTTTCATGACACTAAATGCAGCACTAAAAGGCGGCAGATCCTTCATGCAGACACAAAGATGAACAGTTCCTGTCACTCACATCGACCAACTCTCCAAACCAAAAGCTCCTTTAATAAACATGTTATAATCAATCGTGTTCTTTCTGAAATGGATTTGCTGCTCGTCACAACCGACTCGAGGTGTGTTTTAATTCCTGACAGGCTGAGGTGGAGTTTTCTGTCCTGTCCACACTGACGGTTTAACAGAGGACGCTTTAGCAATTCATCCTTTTACTTCAGTTACAGCTCGGGTGAAATATTAATGAAGAGAAATGTCTCTATTTATTGTATTTATCTGAAGCCTTGATGTTTAGAAGCAGTCTGACTTTAACTGGACAGAAGCTCATCACTAACAGCTCTGTTATTCCAGATTAGTGAACATTCAACATCAACATGTTTCTAATCACTAACACTGAATTCACCTTGTAACTGTACGCTTTATTGGTCCCACTTTATAGTACATGTCTCTAATAACTGTGTAGCTACACATATACTATACATACAACAATAATGTAACTACTGTAAAGTGGGACCGCCTTATTTTACCCAGAATTCTCAGTGTCTCATAAGCGCAGTCATGAATTGCTGTAAATCTGTTGTTTTTTCCTCACTGTGGGTTTGTAACAGTGATGACAGGAAGTGAGAAATTCTCATCTGTCTCTATCTCTCTCCCTCTCTGTCTGTCTCTCTCTCTGTCTCTCTCTCTGTCTTTGTATCTCTCTCTCTCTCTCTCTCTGTCTCTGTATCTCTCTCCCGCTGTCTGTCTCTCTCTCTGTCTCTTTCCCTCTTTCTCTGCCTGTCTCTCTCTCTCTCTCTCTCTCTCTCTGTAGGAGTTAGTGGGCAGTAACCCCTCACAGAGGAACTGGAAGGGAATATTAATCGCTCTGCTGGTCATTCTGGTCATCTGCTCTCTGATCGTCACCTCCGTCATCCTGCTTACACCAGGTATTTTTATTGTCTTTGTTAGCCATATTTATCTCTCTCTATGTTCCTCTTTACCTGAAGTGATTATTACAGGTTTACTTTCATCTAAATACAGAATGAAAAGCTTAAAAATTATGCTGATGTCTATCTCCTGGTCCTGTTTAGAACAGTGAATTACTTGCTGTAAGTCCTGACATGGTCAGTTCCTTTGGGAATAAATGAAAACGTTATCAGGTTTATTTAAACACTGAAGCAATATTTCAAATGAAAGGAATTTCATTGGAATCAAAAGGAAAGGAATTTACTGAACTTATTGATAGGCCACTGCTTGTCTTGCGTCCTGCAGTTTTGAATGTTCCTGTGATTGTTTCTAAAGAACCTCACTCTCAACAGGAACTAAAGCTAAATGGAGGAGAAACTTGGAGCTGCTGTTTCCAGTGCAGATAAAGCACAGTGATAGCCAGTTGTGCAACAAGCTTCACTGGTACTAAATGAAAGGGGTCACATTGGATTTATCAGGACATTATCTAAATATATTTAATATCAGGAACATATAATTTAGAAGTGAACATTCATGAATGATCGGATCATCAGTGTTTAATATCAGTAACGATGACAGGCTCTGGTAGCTTTAGTGGTGAGCTGGAGGGAGAGAGTCTTCTGGAGAACCCGTGCTCTCCAAAACAAGTGAATATTAGACAGTGGTAACTTGTGCATTATCCATTTTGTTTCCAGCTTGATGAGCTTCACACTGTGCTGGATAAACATGATTATTGCCCTCCAGCCGGGAGAGATTCACTCTGCCTCAGTGCACACGCTGTTGTTTATATTTTAAGAGTTGTTCAGGCTGTAATTGGGGTTGCTGTCCGAGGTGCTGATCCTCCACAAGGCCTGATATCTGTTGAAATTTGATTCAGAATAGAATAAGATGGAATACATTTATTGTCATTGCACAAGTACAACAAGATTAAATTACAACTCCCCGAGTCGATACATACCAAATATAAAATCTATATAAATGAAAAGTTAAATATAAAATCTGTATCCTTAAGAATTAAAAACAAGTGTACATGAAGTGCCGAGTGTTGCCCTAAATATATGCACAGTGCACACATCGTGACCTTAGTGTTATAAGGTTCTGTCTGGGTGAAGAGTCGTTTTGAGATCTGGGGCTTCAAAGTTTTGACATTCTAGCTAGCAAAACTCTAAAGTACTGTAATTTTTCATTTACAGCTCAATAAAGCCGACACTTTAAGATTACTTAAAATTTATATTATCAAAATTCTGAGACGATTATAAAGTGGATTTTTGAACAGTGACAAAACACAGATAGAACCTTGTTATTCTATAAGCTCAAATACTGTTTGGTTTTATAAGGTTCTATCTGACTCTCTCATTAATCAAGCTCTCAATCTTAATAAATTACTAATAAATGGTAATAACTCAGCAGATAAATACATTTTTAAGCTGAAGACTGTCTAATGTGCCACAACGTTTACACATCGTAAGACCAGTAAATACAGCAGACCAAGACCAATTCTGTTTTGTACACTTGCACTGCAAAACATCTGCAGCTGAAAGTTTCTTTCTCTTCTGCCATAATGAGGTTTCCACTCTGCTCTTTTCTGTCTGTGTGTAAATAAAACCTGAATATTTATTGACCCCAGCTGCCTATGCTGTGTATTCATCCTGGATGCTGATTGGCTAGCAGATAGAACCTTATAAAACCAAGTTTATCTTTGAGTTTGGAGAATGTATTTTTTCAAATATTACACCAAAAACTTTGCAAAATTAAAAAATAACATCACAGGAGAATAAAATACCCCCCAGTGATGAAGTTTATGTGGTTAACTCATTTTCGACTAACATGCCAGATAGAACCTTATAGTACTGACGTCACGATATGTACAATGATGCAATACATAATATATGCACTATATATGTGGATGTTTTATGTGATTTAATGAAATATAAAAGATGAAAATGGGTTAATAAAGGTGTAGCAGTAGTCATATGAGTTGTGCAAATCTGCATTTTGCAATATTTGAATAATTTACCAGTACAGCGGCTGTAGAAGTGCAAAGGTTACAGTGGTAATAACAGCAAGGTGATTTACTCATGTTTAGCATAAAGTGTGTAAGTGTCACACAGTGTGTGTAGCTGCAGAGACAGAGATACGAGTGCAGAGTAGGTTGATCCAAGATGGTGGCGCGGTAGCACACAGCGGCCACTGCGGGTCCAGAATATATGGTGCTTTTGTTACTTGTAGCCCGTTTCAGTAGATAATCTTACATGTAA
>JAOUQW010034775.1:0-19324 GCA_028565825.1 Olivaichthys viedmensis | reverse complement strand
AAGGAACAGCGGGGAACATTTAACATGACTCACGTGACACAGACAAGGAAACATAACACAGGCGCGTGGCCGCGCACGCCACGCTATGTCCCGCGCTCGACACCACTAATCCAATATTCTCCGCAGCTAATCCTGCGTTCACACTAGGTTTGTCTCTTGTAGGCGTGTCACAACCATTACTATTGTCATTTGTGGGCGTGGCCTGTCCAGCTATTATTAAAGTGTAGGTTAGTGTCCAAATGATGTACCCTAACAGGTACAGAACACCCATGGTGCCCTTATAGGGATGTAGGGAATAGGGAGTAAAGCACCATTTTGGACACAGGAAACATCTCGTTACTGTCACCGGAATCACGGCTTACACAGGACTGCCGCTTCATAGCTTGCTAGTGTGAACACAGCTTATTATTGAGGAATCCATTATTTAGCACTGAGACAGATCTGGTGTTTAGCTGTGTGAGAAATCCTCATATGAAACTGAAATCTATTTGAATGTATCTGTCACTCCTCTGTGTTGTGTTATCGTCTCTATTGCTTTCAGTCAATAAGAACTCACTTCTAATATTACATAGGTGTCTTATTTTATCAATAGGAACTTAATAGGCCATTTTGTTCCTCTTTTTCCTTCATGTACATATGAAAAACACATCATAATATTGTGTTATGTCAGAAATTTCAATCAAATTTATGAAAAGTCATTAAAAAACTGTAAATGGTTGTGTGTTGCCATCAGCCCCTGATCTGTTGAATATTCTGACGAGGTGCAACATGATGACGTCATTAAAAAAAACAGCCGCACAATCATGGAGAGACCAGGGCTGTGTTCGAATTGGCAGACTATGCATACTACTTATAGTAAACCCCACTCAAAAGCAGTATGTAGAACACAGTATGTGACTAGCATGAATATTTCCAGTATGCCAAAGATACCTGGGTGATGTACAACCCAGGCCGAATTTCCAAGTATGCAACCAGAGCTATCTTCGTGGTGTACTGCATCCTACAATGTAATGCAGCCATTTAATTTTTTTTTTAAATTGTGGAAAACTGTGCTGAAGAAGGCGGCAGAGGCAACAACTATAACTACATGTAAAGACCATGATTATAACGTAATATGTTTTTATCTAAATGTTGCAGATAACTGAAAAACGTACCTTAGCTCATTTTTGGCCTATGTGAACAAGCTAATGCTAACTGACAACTATTAGCAACAGCCCAACAGCTTGTTTTTATTCGGTGTTGTGGCTATGTCAGTTATTAACAAATGAATGCATTTAAGAGTAATATGTTTCTTTAATTAATACAGAAAAATATATATGCTCGTTAGCCTGTTCCACAATTAAGGTGAAAGCTTTTTTGACTGCCTTAAAGCTTTTCCCCGCTGTCTAATTGCATCATTGTTGTTTTTAACCCATTTTGGGTCATAGTAACTGTGAAAATCCACTGTAAAAAATCAGGCAATTTGAGGTAATTCTGAGGTAATTGACTGACAGGTGGTCACATGACTGTATAGCATACCAAATAATTGCATACTGCATACAATAAGAACACACTCGGCATCATTTGTCCCAAACACACTCTGTGTCCACCCCCTATCCTTTATCACATCTTTGTATCCATACATCTTTTACACCTCAGCATTTGAATTTCTGTCAGATTTTGTTGTTGTTGAATGAACAAATTCAACCTTTGCAATAAAAAAGTGGCTGGAAATATACCCAAAGAGCTTGCACGCTGTTTTTGAAGAACTCTATGTGTGTGTGTGTGTGTGTGTGTGTGTGTGTGTGTTGGGGTGTCTCACCGTTGTCAGTGGTCCCGTACACCGAGTTCTCCTGCATCTCTACAGTATGATGAAGTTCGCTGTTCTGCCTCTGTAATCTACACTGAACCTGATTCAACTGAAAAAGACAAAGCATAATAATAATACTAATAATAATAATAATTAGCATTAATAGCTTCAATATACATTCAATATACAGTACATTTCAAACAAATGTAGTTAAGTCAAATTATATTTCTCCATCAAGATTACACCACTCTTCACTAATATGAGTCTAGTACAGTGTGTTCTGATTGTCTGAAAGCTGTAAGGACGATAACACAACACATAGTGGAGCGTACTAATTGAGTCAATATATAAGGGATATTGTAGAGCCTGCCAGAAATTATTGCAGAATAAACCCTGGCAGGGTGATTAGGTCTTGTATTCATTTATTTTGTGACTGACCAACTGACTCTACACTATCTTGCTTATTTCACAGCTACTTCCTAAAAAAATCTTTGATATTGATTTAGAATGATTTTGTTAGCAGCCAACTGTATGTGAGCAGGAGATTCAGATTATCCTGAGACAGTGTACATGAAAACAATGTAATGTGTGTGTGTGTGTGTGTGTGTGTGTGTGTGTTGATGATGTCATTAAAAGAGCTGTTGGTATTCTATTACTTATCTGTCTGTAGGTATGTTGACTGTTTGTAGAATTTATAAAGTAGACTATTTACTCTATTTGCTAGCAAGTTAGCAATTTAGTGTCACAACTCACAGAGTGTGAAGGAAACACAAGAATCTAAATCTCAGAGGAAATTGCTTCAGCTACATTGTTCTTGCTACCGTGGTTGAGTGTTGAAAAATCTGTTACACACTCCTTCTGTTGTGCTGCAAGTGCACACTCCTGTGGTTTAGGTGTTACACACCTTCAAGTGATTAGAGAAATTGACATAAGTGTGTTAAAAGCTGTATTGGAAGGCTGGGATCAAGAGATTGGAACACACACTCACTACACACTCGCTACACCGCTATCTCAACAAAAACCTTTTTTTATACATCTATTCTGTGATATTTGGGTTCTTTTTCGAGTTGCTGTTGTTTCCAATCAAGTTGTCTTACGCAGCGGTCACACCGAATTTCCGCCTCACTATTTTCTTTGCTATTATGGAGCTGAAACTAGGTGGTTATGGAGAAAATCTGGTTTCACATGACTTTGGAGAGAATGTAGCGATAATGTAGCTAGCTAGCAACATTAGGAAACCGGTGACATTAAGAAAATAGTGAAAAAGGTCCAGTGTAAACACGACTTAATAATTAGCAGTTCCTCGAGTTTTATTTTTCTTCAGAGAAGACAGCACAGCTTGGCTGAAAAAACCTCTTGTTTTTGTGCATTTGTGGAGTTAAAGTTCACTTAGATGAACTTGCCCCAAAGCGAAATTAACTGCTACTGAAAGCGAATTCCTTTATCGCATTCCCGTGTCCTTTTATGTTTTAGTTAATTGGCTTTTCGCCAGGTGAATTATTACTCACATTTGGTATTAGAGTATGTGCACACTGAAAGTGAATTCACTATCCGAAATTTCGCTCCCATTCGGGTTTTTTTTTTCATGTGGAGAAGCAAATAAATGTTCAAAGAATTGTGGGATAGCGAGCGGCAAGAAATTGCCTCACAGTGTGGTGAAAAATGTTGAGCTACATTCAACTTTATGCAAATTACAAGCTGCAGCTGTGTAGCACCGGGCAGTTGGGAGTTGGGGGACAAGTTATTGTTGGAGGATAGGTGTACATGTACATTCATGTATTTGAAATCCATGCTTTTATGACTGAGTGTGTGTGTGTGTGTGTGTGTGTGTGTGTGTGTGTGTGTGTTTGTGTGTGTGTGTGTTTGTGTGTGTGTGTATGTGTGTGAACATACAGGAAAAGCCAGCTTGCACAGCTCCGTGATCCAGCTCTGCAGATCTGAGCTTGGAGAGGCGAACGTGTAGATCTTGTCTGCGGTTTCAAGCGCAAAGGACCGGCACTCTTTCGGACATCCCTCGGCCTCTCTTTCTGTTATCTGGACACAATCTCTCATCAAGATCACCTTTTTACCCTCGGCCCGTTTTTTACTCTCCTTCATCAAGGACTTGCTGAACTCGAAGAGCTCCAGATGGGAGATGCTGTGCGCGCTGTCTGCTACAGCCTCGGCCCACACCTTCCTCCATTTCTAATACACACACACACACAAAGAAACATACATGATGTATAGAATCCATAATTCTATACTAACTGGTCTGTTCACTACTTAGCAGTGATGTGTCCCATTGGCCCAGACCGTCTGTTTAGATTTAATAACAATACAGCTGTAACATTTATAACTGTAACTATGTCATAGAAATCTGTTTTTTTTAAAAATGATTGTTCATGTTAGTTAAAGAAACTAAGCCGAGCGTGTAAAGGTTCACACATTTTTACACAACCAGACCATGTCCACACGTGGCCTCATACTGTCTACACACAGCGAAAGACACTTGGTATGACTCATGTTTTCCACAGCTGTACTTCTTCTGCCTTTTTCATTTTTAGATGAAGTGACAGAAGAAAAAGAAACTGGTATACCATTTGTAAACTGACAATTCATTATAATTCATCATTCATAACTGTAGTTTTTATAGAAATGATAAAATACTGAATCAATGATACAATAAAGGAAATTCATTGAAAAAACTGAGGGAAGAATGTATCATAACATGCTATGTTTTTTCTTCACCATAAGGCCATTAGAACTTGCTGCGTCTCTGTCATGAACAACACAAACCACAGATTACCCTACTAAGTCCAAATAATTTGTCCTATTGAACTCCAGAAAGCTTTATGTGTTTCTCTTCTGATGGTGAGCTCACTTTTGGTCTGCGCCTGATCGTGCTTTGGATACGACTGATCCAGTTTCAGCAAAGCGTTTTAGAGTGCCGTACAGTGGCAATGAAAAAAATCTCAGATTTTTAATGTGGTCCCAGACTTTTGGACCCCACTGTATATGAAATAATCCGAAGCGTTCTCTCCTATCTACTGCGTGCTTTAGATGTGGATGTTGATAAGCCAGATGAAAAGTCCGTCATGACATATGTGGCTCAGTTCCTAAAGCACCATCCAGATGCCCAGGAGACAGAGATAGTGGGACAGGAGGAGGAGGTACTGTCATTTTCACATTCTTTGCCCTTTTGCTTTTTTGTTCATCCCATGATACCCGTGTTTTTATGTTTAAAAAAAACCAACCCTATTTTATGTTTAATTTTATTAAAAATAAAAAGTCTTTGGCTGTCTGTCTTGTTGTGGCATGTCTCTTATAATGGCATAGGAGTTATTTAAACTTTAGTGGGGGACTCCTCATGGCACCTGATCCATCATATGATCAAAGTTTTATATCTAATTTTAATGATAAGAATGATTTTTGCTTTGGATATATTACACAAAGCACACTCTTAGAAAAAGTTCTTCAATGGTTCTTTGGATAGTTAAGGGTTCTTAGCTTCCTAAAACGGTTATACTTGAAACCCTTTCTGATAGGGAAACAATCAGTTGTAGGGTTCCTAATAGAACCTTTAACCTTTAGATTTTTTTTTTCTAAGAGTCTATGTGGCAAACAATTCAATTGATTATTTTGGACAAAATTTCAGACTGCAGAAAAAGTTTTTAAAAAGTATATCATGTTTTGAAGTTAAATTAAGTCAACTTAAATTTTTCAATTTAATCAACCTTAAAAATAATCTGATGTACAAAATTCTCATTTAAATGGAGGCACAACGCATTTTATATATTTAGTGCATTAAATTGAGTCATTTTCCGGACAGCTGATTGGCTGAAATAACGACGATAACGACAAACCTGTGCCTGTTTTTTCCCCTAAAATACTCTTATGTAGCGTTTGATGAACTGAATTTGATCAAATAAATTTGAAATGCGTCATGCCACCAAAATTTTAATTTGAAATTTGTACATATTAAAACAGACATATTCAATTTTTATTTTTTATTTTTTTTAAAACTTGAATTCAGTTTCAAAGCCTTACACTCTTAGAAAAAAAGGTCAAATCTAGAACCCCTAAGGGTTTCCTGTTGTCTCTCTGGGGGAACCTTTAAAGGCTCTATGTAGAACCCAACAACAGAGTGTTTCCTTATCAGAAAGGGTTTGGAGTAAGGACCCTTTTAGGAGCCTAAGAACTATCCAAAGAACTCTTTGAAGAACCCTTTTTCTAAGAGTATACACATTCAAATTGTGGAATACAAATTCAATTTGATTTAATTACACTTTGAAACTTATGCAATTTCAAAATAAAACATAATTCATAATAATAATTCAGATTTACAAAATTCAAATCCTAGTGGCGCAAAAATTATTAAAACACTAAATTAAAAAGTGAAAACACAAGGATGCATTGAGCAGACGTGATTGGTGGACAGTTGGTGGACGTGATTGTCCCCCCGTTCCCCCTCACATCTACATCTATGGTCTTATACATTCTCTTTGCTTGTTTTATTTTCTGCCTGTTCATCTTTCCTACATCTTATTCCTTCTTTCCACTAATGACTTGTTGTGTGTTGTGCTTCTTGTTTGTCCTGCCTGCGTGTGTCCTGTAGTTCGGCGTTGCACCTCCAGCCTTTGGAGAAATGTTAGAGGTACGCTCGATCACGTCAGTGCCTGGGAGCACACTGTTATGGCATTGTTTGCTATCGCTCAAATGACTTCCATTAACTGGATCTGTGTGTCGTAGAACAAACAATATGTATATCCGTGATTAGAATTTGAATTATACTGTATGCACGGTGCTGAATTTCCCACAGCGTCATGCAGTCCTCTATTCTGACATTCTTATTACCATTACATTAGGGCTGGAGCTCAGCGGCTCATTTACATCACAATAGCCCCCTTTGGGTTGATCCTGGTAGTTGATGTTGACAGTCAACCGATGATCAGCATCGGACCTCAATAAACGAGATTTTATAACAGGTTACGCTGCTCCTGATCCTATCTGACCCACGAAATATCAGCCATTACCGCCATCTGTAGTGGCTCCCCACCATTAAATCGCTGTAACTAATAGCGCAGTGTGTCATTTTAGCACTAATTAAGCTAATTGGGAAATTTAATTGGTATGCGAAGAAGTATCAAAGGAGGAAATACCCAACAGACTTTGAGCAAGGTCATGGAGTAATCATTCTCTCCACCCGACGGCACTGCCTCTCTGTAAACACTGGAAGCGAAGACGAACGCCAAGATATTCATCATTTTTTTTTAAAAAAAGAAAAAATGATGAATGTCACACGTTTTCACATGACAATAGACACAATCGTTCATCACTGAACAATGCTCGCTGCCATTTACGCCCGTTTGCTCTGGTGGCTACACTAACAGGAAATGTCAAGTCGTGCAAAAGGATTGTTCCCCCCCACAGAGATGATTTCAGGTTTCAGGGTGGGTGGTTCAGGGCAAATGCACACAGGGATGAAAAAGAATATCCCACTCAGCAGGGGTTTCCTCTTTTAAAGCTTTAAATTGGACTGAAGTCTGGGTTTGAACTTCTTACAGTAATTACACCCAATGTCCATGACTTAGGGTGAGAAAATTATGAGATTTTATTTTTTTTAACAAAATGTTTTTTGAGATCCAACATTTTCATATTTTGTTTGTCCTTTCCTCAATCCCTCAATCTCTCTCTGTGTCTGTCAGCGGGAGCAGAGGAAGGTTCTGAGGGAGCTGAAGGCCTGGGCTGATCAGATGGAAAGAGACTGTGCTGAGGCTCAGACGGACAGTGGAGACCTCCAGCAGCAGTACCAGGTAAACCAGCGGCATTACACAGCACTGTGCAAAAGTCTTAGGCATCCGAAATTGTTTCTATTGATTTGATGTCTTCTGCATTAGTGTGTTATTAGAAAAGAGGAAGCAAATTTGAGATTTCCAAACATTAATTTTCCAAAACATTAAATGTAAACAGAGCCATTTTTTGTAAGACATTAAAGAAAGTAAGTTCTGCAGAAGAACCGTGGCAAGTTCTCCAAGATTCTTGGAACAACCTACCAGTCGATTTCCTTATAAAACTGCACGACAGTGTGTCTAAAAGAATTGATGCAGTTTTAAAGGCAAAGGCTGCTCACACCAAAAACTTTTAGTATTTTTTGTTTTTATATTCAGGAACTTTTAATTTCATTATTTTTTTAAAGCATTTTCACTTTACAGAATTTCCTTACCTGTACTGTATAGTGCATTCACAACGTCAGACTCGTGCAAGGTTGGATGCAAATATCGAGATAGACAAAGCAGTAGGGTGTTTATACAGGCAAAGGGTTTTTAAAGGTAGCAGGTAATTGGGTACAGGTGAGTGTCATCAGAAGTCAGGTGACTGAACAAGGATATGGAGGATATGGATCGTGTGATGGGTGATGTGGTGGTTGGTGTGCTGAGGATCATGGGAGATGGGAGATGGCGTTCATGTTTTCAGTGGTTGCCGGCAGAGATGTGACACAGAAAGAATTCTAACTCCTTCACTTTTCCCTCATATTGTTACATTAAAGCCTCACTCTAAAATGGATTCTGACTGTGGTGTCAGTGCTTTGTAACAGTCAGAGGTAAAGCTGTTCCTATAAGTTTTCTGGCGCAGGAAAAGTCTTCAGGGCAGATGACTTTGTGCTTTGCGGCTTCTCAGTAATGTGACAAGCTGCATTTTTTGGCTTATTAACTTCAATAGAGAGAGAGGCTGGCGAGGGAACGACTGTTTATAGCTGTTACAACTGTTCATAACTGCTATAACGTAACGAATCACACCACCCTGTCGTTGATTATTTTTCTATAACAGCATGCCCATGTTTAATTGCTTAAGTAGCCTATGGATTGTTCGTCATTAAATAAAGCCTTGTTGTCATACAATACAGATTTGCTTGGAATTGTCAGTTAACAATAAATGACAATCAGTTAATATTTAAAATAATTTGCCAAAATTTGCATTGCTAATAACAAATGTTTAAGATATTTGTTCACTACAATATTAAATCTCAGTAGATTATTAACACTGGTTAATAAACCAAATTAAATGACTGAATGAAAAAAGAAAGAAAGAAGGTAAGCATAATAAAAAGAGAACAAAAAAAGGAATTGATCTTTGCTGTGCATGAGGTGGAAAAAACCCTATAGAATATTACAGAATATCATAAAATAAGAGAATCATACTTACATCCTATCCTCCTGCGTTGAGGGCAGCATCCTGATCTACAACACCGTAGTCTACGTAACACAGAAATCACTGCTAACCATGCAATGACATATAATAGATTCATGGACTCTGAAAATAAGAAAATACATCAATTAAACACAACACAGTTATGCATGCACATGTACTGTATAGAAATACAAACTTATTATAGAAACTAATAAGATCTCTGTGGAAGAAGAAAAGCTATTTATTTTCATTATCACAACTGACAAGTGATAATTCTGCTCAGGTTGGTTTGGCTGTACTTACATATGCATAGTAGGCTACACATTTTCATTATACAGGTGATTTCAAAGGTTTTACAAATTGCCATATTAATGAGAACAACTACAATAATTATTGCAGACACACACACACACACACACGTTTTCTCATTTGTTGCACATTTCTTGCAATAATGGCATTGATGAAAATAAAAAGAAATTCAATCAGGTTGTACAGAGTCAGTACACCTAATTTCCTATTTTTATTGCATGCAAATAGACAAAACTTACAGTCAAAAGCTATTCTAATTTGATGGAGAAAAAGGGCAAGCAGAGCATAGTTGTATGCTTCAAGCCACACAGTCGATTGCATCCGGAGATTATAGCCAGCTGTAGAAGAATGGCAAGTTCAAATTTGTATATACAGTATATAAATGTTTATAAATATATGCATACAAATATCAGAAAAAGAATCCAGGAAGTAACTGCAATGTACTTCAGTAATAAATGTAGAGGTCGTAACATTTTTGAATTCTTGTTTCTTTAAAGGTTTCGTGATGATTTACGATGCCAATTTGTACTACAGCATAAATTTATGTGTAACTCATGTACTTTTAATAATTACAGGCCTGGACTACACGATATACTATAAATATTGCATTTTAGAATGGCATACTCTGTAATTCTGTCAATATTCACCATTGACCCCTTTTTACATTTGCGCCGCTCTGCTCCAGGTTACCACCTGCACCATTGGTCACGAAAAAAACTAAAATATACAATGCCGCGATCATATGCCTTGTTTTTGTGCATACGCCATAATCACCCAAATAGGGCCCATCAGCTCACAAATAAAACATTGGCCAAAACGAATTAGACAAATTGGACAAAAAAATCCACCAGGATGATTGAACAGAATATTTTAGATTAGTTTACTTTACTTTAGAGAAGTAAATAGTCAAACTAACTAACTACCTAATTAAATAACTAAATAACTAAATAAATATTCAAGCAAGCTATTATTGCATACTGTGTTGCATGCAACCAATCAAACTGTGGTACGTCTAAATTTTGTAAAAAATAGGCTGAATCTAAATACGTATATATGGTTAAAGAAAGGAGGGACTTTCGTAAAACAACAGCACCGATGAAACACACCACTGATGTCAATGCTATTAATGTTTGAAAATGTTCATATACAGTCTGTGCCTGGATAATTTTACCAAAAAAATGAATAAATAAGAGATAAAAGAAGAGTGTAAATGAACTGTTTATGAAGTGATGAATCAAATGTTATTTTACGCAGTAGGGTCATGGCCCATAATAACACAAATTAAAGAAAAAGAACATAAATTTGACTTATTGTATGAATTTGATAATGTAACTTTTAATATATGGCATGATCTTATTAATAAATCAAATTAATATGACTCATGTTTATTATTGATACATTTAAATAATTAATCAATTGAAATGGTAAATTTGTCTAAACTTATTACAGTGTTATCAAAGGTTATTATTTAGTTGGGCTTCAGTATGCAGAAACCTTCTGAAATTAACATTAAAAACATGACAATTTAATCTGAAGTGACGTTAAAGTAAGATGGTAATTTCATGTGGTCGTGCATTAACAACAGCATACAATTCATTATACATTTAGAATATACAATATATTATACAATTAGAAGCTGCTCTAAACCATGGTAGATTCATATAATTTGATGGTATAACAGCAGTGCTATTAGTGTACCTACCTACCTACATGAGTGTACCTACGTGGTAATCTGTCTAAGTCAAACGATGGTCGAGACACTCCACATCCCAGCATTATCTCTTACACCACCACTACAGGTCAAGGCTCTGGATGGACATTCCATAGGGAAAGGTGAGGTCATTCAGTGGACCATCCCCATATCACTCAAAGTTGGAGCCTGCCACGAGGAGGAGATTTCATTCCTCATCATCCCCTCAACCGATGCAGAGTTGGTTCTGGGCTACCCCTGGCTAGCCAAACACGATCCATCATCTCATGGAGCAAAGGGGGGCTCACACAGTGGAGCCCATTGTGCCATTTCCCTGCCCTGCCGCACGACCACAGTTATTGCATACAGTATATTGACGACATCCTTGTGTTTTCGTCCACCATGGAGGAACATGTAAAACAAGTCCGGATGGTTCTTCGAGAGACTGCTCTCACATCAGCTGTATGTGAAGGCTGAGAAATGTGAATTCCACCGTACTGAGATTTCCTTCCTGGGGTATGTCCTCTCCAAACACAGATACGCGTACATGCAACTACGCAGAAGTATGAATCAGCCTTAACACTGGAGATTACGTGGCAATTTTAAAGGTTAAAAAGGCATTCCCAAAAAGCAGCAGATGCCTACAGACATACGTCTAGTGTTTCATCCACATGAGCAAGGTTCTTGCCAGCAGAAGGAATACAGAATTCATTAAAGTTAAACAAACTTAGACTCGGAGTGCTCAGTGGGCCAAAAGTTAATAATATGTCAAGGTGTCACACAAAGAATCACTAAGTATATTTACATACCGGTATCCTTAATTTCCATTAGAGTTTCACTGAAGTCTTGGGTTGTATTTATTTTACGCCTGTAAACTCCAGCATCTTCTTTGACCACATTTTTGAGTCAGATGGAAAAGTTTCCTTTTGAGATCTCATCTGGGAAAAAGTTGACTCTGCCTCTAAAAGACTGACTCTGGAGTTCTGGTCTGATTTTTCCTTGCTGGAAGATTTTCACTCAAGATTCTGAGTCCATCTTTCTCCATTCCACCTGCAGACCCTCCAGAGACGGGGGGCTATGAATAAATACATAATAGACTGACTAATCTCACTTCTATCACACTTCTCATTTTTTAACATGATAATTCTAATAACCAAGACTAATTCCGTTGGATCTCATATTAATGAAGTGATAAGAAAAGCTATGACCAATAACCCTGAGATGTTTTAGTCTTAACCATCTCAACTTTCCTAACTTTTCGATCATTATTTTTCTACATACATATCTGGATTTGTGATAACATGTTGGTCTTTTCCAAAACTGTTGTTGGACAAAGATCACTCTAAGATACCACTTTTGAGCACTATATATAACATTATAACCTTTGGGAAATCTCAGTCCCTAGTTCAGTAAAATTGCAACAGATGATTAAAACCATCCTTACCTTGAAGTCCAGAAGAAATAAACAGCATTAAGAAGGAAAAATACATCTTCCTTATAGCTAATTGAATCAGTTTTACTTAATATGAGTAATATGAGAATAAGCAGTTAGGTACTAATGCTATAAAGAACAATGGTTATACTAGCAAAACAATGCATTTCACCCTCTAACTGATAGTATTTGAATGTACCTGGCTTTTTCTCTTTGTATGATGCAATTTAAAAAAAAGCACTTGGCACCAGATTCAGGAACAAGCAGCAACTTTGGATCTGACATTGATATACATATTAGGCATTGCATATCAAGCATTGTGTAAGTACAAAGTTCACCTAACTCAATAAAGCAAACAAATCTCGGAATGTGGCGCAAAGTTTCAGTATATTTCTGTTGACCCATCTTGTCAGCGTGCACTGTCCTGTGTACTTATTGTCCTGTGTATTTATTGTACATTTTGCATCCTCACTGTCGTGTATTTGCACTTTATGTAGTCCTGTGTACCGTGATGCTGTATTGTTGTGTGTTACACCATGGTCCTGTAGAAGCGACATTTCGTTCCAATGTTTCCAAGTTCTATGGAGGGATGACAAGAAAACTCACTTGACTTGACTTGCGACTTCTATTGTACACTAGGCATACGTTGTATGGAAGTTACAATACAGACCTGCCTACTATATAAATAAAAAATGACAGAAAATTTATATTAGGATTTCATCACTGTTAAATGTTATACAAATACTTCCATTCACATTATTCTGTTAAGAACCTGCTAAAACTATTCATTTATTGAGAATGTGCTATATTTACATTTGCATTTATTTAATTGGCAGACCCTTGTATGCAAGGTATCCAAGTGAAAGTACAATCTACGCATACAGATTGTATGAGTAAATAAGAGATAAGAGAGGAAATGCCTGGGCAATGCCAGGAGCTACAGGATACAGTTAGTGCAGATAAACATGGTGCAAAATACAATTTAACAACTATACAATGAAAAGGAAAGAATAACAATGTTGCACAAAGCACTATTGCTACAAAAGCAGTGCAATATATATATATATTTTTTTTTAATCCTCAAAGATAGGTTTATCTTTAAACCTGTAATGGTTATTATTGAAAAAGTATTAAATCAGGCCAGTGGTGAATTCATGTCTAATAGTAGTAATTCAAAGAGACTGGACTAGAAGACCTGTCAATCATCTAAAAGGCTTCACCAGTTCATCCTCCAGAAGAGGATGGGGTTTCCGTTTGAGTCTGATTCCTCTCAAGGTTTCTTCCTCAGGGAGTTTTTCCTTGCCACTGTCGCCTCTGGCTTGCTCATTAGGGATCTAGGTCGAGACGTGGATTTTTGTAAAGCTGCTTTATGACAATGTCTATTGTTAAAAGCGCTATAGAAGAAAAATTGAATTGAAGTCTTTCCTTGCCACTGACGTGTTAGGCTAACTGTGCCACTGTGCGAATTCTGAACATACAAGTAAGCCATTTTTGATGCCTTCTGACTGCCTACTTCTGCTTTATCTGGACATTCTTCTGTTTTCAGGCATCAATTGTGAAGTTTACCTGAAGTTTACCATTTAGCTATCTGTTCCTTATGTACAGTCTTATTAGCCATATAACCTTTCAGGGTGAAACCCAGGCATAGACTGTTGGGGGTCTTAAATAAAACTAGCAAATAATGATAATGCATATCTGTCCCTTGGGTTAACCAGTTAAGGTAAAATATGGTTTCCAGTGCAGGTGAAAATCTTCTGCTGCTGATTCCTTACAAACTCAAAATTGGTGCTCATTTAAGATATAATGCAATACTTTCACTTTGCATAGAAGTTTACAAATCAGATGCTTGTGGAAGCTTATGTTGGAGGGTGATGTAGCTACAGCATATTTTATTTGAGTGGTCAGCTCATATGCATCAGCTGATGCCCTCCATCTCTGCAGGAATGTCCAAAAAAAGACCTTCAATATCAACAATTGGTAGTTTTACACCGTGCATATTACCTCAAGTTCTGCTTCCCTCTGATCTCCAAAGTTTTGTTTCGTTCATTTTTATTCATTTTATTTATTTTGTTATCAAAACAGCGACTGAGTATATACTGTTGTGATGTCATTCACTTCTTAAGCATTGAAATGATTTATTTATCAGTTGGTGCTTGGATAAAATAAATGGAAACAGAGAAAATGTCAAGATGGATTAGAGCATGGGAAACACTCAACTGTGTGTTTGGCCTATAACTATTTATTTATTTGTTTGTTTGCTTACCAGGGACAGTCATAGACAATTAACACTCTTTTTTTTTCTCTTGTTGCATCTGGGAGACTCGAGGCCGACATGGTTCCTTCACGACGCGTGTAGCAGTCACTGTATTTCTCATATTTCAGGGATTTGCTTGCTCTCCTTTGCCTTTGGCAAATAAGCAGTCTGAGCCGAAAGACTGAAGACACAATGTCAGATGGAAAAAAAGAAGTAGAGGATATAATCAGCCAAACTACAGGGTTAAAATCAGGTACCTTTAATTATACAGTGCCAAAAGCGATATAAAAGTTACACAACATAGCTTTACATGGGAAAAAAAAAAGAACAATGTAAAAAGAGATAACGAAATGGAACAGCATAAATCAAACGGTATTAGCTTATTGGAAGATCATTGCAAGCCATAAATACTGGGATGTTGTTTCTTGTAAATGTGTGTTATGACAGGGTTAAGTCAGAGTGATAAGGTCAAAAAATTTAAGGGAATGCACCATCGGTCCTCAAAGGAAGTACATGAACAACTGCCAGGTGAACAACTGTTAAAGTGAGACATACAGTAATTTCAGAACGTCTCTTGACTGAAGTTGTCCTATTTCTTCAGGTCTCTATTGCTGGTGAACATCTGCTGTATAAACATGAAAATGGTGCTCATTTAAGATACAGTAACATAATCTCTTCACATTGCATGAGCAAGTATACATATGCGATGTTATCACCTCAGATCACTCAGGAGGTTTGAGGTGACAGGCTCTGCATCTCTGTAATATCCTATATGGTCAAACAAAGCAAATTCAAGATTGAAAACCTTGAATAAAATAAAATGTACTTTTATTTTTGCATTTTGTAACATAATAAGAACAGCTGAAAAACACTTCCAGTATCAATTTTATGATAAAAAAACCCAACAAAAACCCCTCCACACCCATTTTGTTCTACCACTAAGGTGAAAAATTTGTAGGACCAAGTGAAAAACTTACTCTTTTTCCTTAACCTTTTTCAGGGACAGGTTAAAAAATAAATAAAAAATGGGGGGAAAGCTAATCGGCTAACAGCTAGCTAGTAATTTTATATGGGTTTTAGCCATGGCCGAATGTAGCTGCTTTTTCTGCTTTTGGGTGCTTTTGTTCCTGTTGTGGGATTTTAGCTCCCGATTTTAGCTCACACCCCATCAGTAAGATAGAAAATAAATAAATAATGAGGGTTAAAATTGTAAAATTGATGTTCTGCGTTTTTGCTGTTACACAAGGCAGGAAAAATCGATTGGACATTTGACTCTAACAACACAAGCCATTTCCATTAAAATTAAAATAGATATTTTAAAAACTGACATTTTCAAGCAGTGCATCATACCTCAGGTCCTGTTTCCTTCGGATCTTCAAAATTTTGTTTCATTCTGTTCAAAAGAATAACAACATATATTGTGATACTTTCTGGAAAAGTTTGTCATTTACCTTTTAGATTTTTTGAATTTCTTTATTCCAGATTTATCATTAAGCAGCACTTAAAGTCACACAACTATGCCTGACAAATATTTTCTTTGTTCAGGTGCTGTCTCTTGTAACACACATGTAGTTTTTTTCCTTTGCTCAGCTGCAGCTTTTTCTCCTAATCAACAGATTGCGTTGGACTTTGCATTTATTTTAAATTGAAATGATTTTTATCAATTGTATTAAGTACAAGTGAGCTTACCTGTCTCTGGCCATCACCCCTGCGTCATATTAAGAAGACAAAGTTAGATAAATCAACACAATTTCAGGCAAAATATGTAATTTGTAAGACAAACGATGAGTGCTTACTCGGCCCCTCATAATATTTTTTTCATTACTTTTCATTCCTTGTGGAAATTTTAATGAATTTTCAATCACGTGACTGTGCTAGGGTAACCTTATCCATTCAGGCCTATTAATATGAGTTGGGTCTTGTGAATTATTATAATTATAAAATTGCAATGGCGATGCCATGTTGTTTTTATAGAATGTGTATAGAACTAATAAGTAATTGCTCTTGACAGTACTCACAGGCATCATAGATCTGCCAAACGAGCCAAGCAGAAGCAAACACTGTTTCAAGTGGTAAGACAATCACACGTAGATCTTCTATAGTTCGTGCTCCTTTCCCTAGAAGTCAATAATACAGTGGTAAGTATTCGAGTTAAATCTCACCTTTTACTGGATATCAAGTAAAAAAAAGTGAATTGCCAACCTGATCTTATTCTAAATTTGTAGGAATTTTAACAACCTAAAGCAACTGTGGTTGAAAGGTAACACTTTAGGACGGTGACACCTACATTGGCATAAACCTACATGAACATTTATAAAGACTTATTTCAACAGGCGTCAGATGTCATAAAGACTTCTTTAGAAAATTTTAATGTTGAGTTGACATAGCATGTATATATATTTTGGCCCAAAAAGTGAGTTTAATTTGACTATTTATAAGATTTTTATAAATATCCATGGCAAATCCATATAACGGTCATGACAGAGTTATGAATAGTTGTTTTCTCTGGCCCTGAAGTAAAGGAAGATTAATTTTTTTATTTTAATTTTAATTTATGAGATTTCTATGAAAACTAATGGCAATGTCATGACACTGTACTGATACTGACCGAGTTATGTATATTTTCTCTGGCTCTTAAGTAATGTAAGTTTAATTTGACTATTTAGAAGATTTTTATGAAAACATATGGCATATTTTCTCTGGCCCCAAATTAGAGGGAGTTTGCTTTTGACGTTTGGCATAACAAATACAGTCTGGGAAATGTCATGACACAACCTTATGTCACTTGACTCAGTTATTACTTAACATAAAAGTTGACTAAATTAGTCTTTATGACATACGATCCCTGTTGGAATAAGCCTTTAATAATATTTATGTATGTTAATGTCAGTCATCAGGAAAGGCTTATGTAGGTGTCATGTAGCCCTATAAATGCTACAGGAATAGTTATGATCACTAACCCCACCTTTCTGGGGTAAATCTTTGGGCTAAACTTTTTGTGACTTTTCATCCCAGTTGGCTTGTGTGAATTCTTATGAATTTGCCATCCTGAGACCTTGGTGGAAATGCACCAGTATAGTGCCCTGATGTGTAATAATAATTAGTAGAACCATTCTAGTACATACATATGCTGCTATTACCTTGACCTATTTCAACAGTTTAATCTTCCATAGGGACAACAGAGGCTCAAAACAACTGTTAAAACATTTTAACAGTATAAACATGGCATTATACAGTATGCCGTTACCTGCTTCCAGGATCAGTTCCATGGCAAGAGCGATTGAGTTTACAATAGTGAGGCCTACAGCTCCAAACATGTAGATCATGATGTGAAGGAAATCTGTAATTCAGAATAAACTGATTTATGTCTTTTCCATTGAAACAGAAACATGAAAACTGTAAGAAAAAGTCATAAGAAGAAAATTATAATATTGCAATGTCACAAAAGTGATTAAAAGACTCACCGGGTAAATGTTTTGGATGTTTGAACAAGCACATTGCTGCCAAAACATGGACCAATGGCGTCAAAGCCATATATCCAGTACGATCTGTAATCATTATTCAGATATGTTACATTATTTGAAAAGTTTTTTTCCTGTTCTATATTTGTCCTCTCTTTAAAATTTGGGTTTCAGCAATGCATAAATTAAAATGGAAGTGACTGTAGATTGTGCTGATTTACAGGATCAATTTAAAAATATTCTGACACTCATCTTCTTTCAAAGTCAGCAACTGAACACTAACTACACTGCTCTTTTGGTGAGATTTGGTCATTTTACTGTGTCGAGTTACCCAGTATAAGGATCATAAATTCATGACTATTTATATGTCTATTTACAGTTTAATAGTAACTTGTACTGGGATGATTGTGTACCTTTATAGTCCATGGTGATGGTTAGATACCAAAAGCTCACTGTGCCATATGCAATGATTAGAAATGCAACAATGACACTGCAACACAAATCTGAAAGGAAGCGTTCACTTACACATGAATTATACATGAATTATAACATTAGACTTATTGAAGACAAATGGAGTCAAAAACAACTTAATTGATGTAACTACTGAAAACTAAATTGGAGGTCCTCCATTGGAATTGCTAGAACTACTAGAATTTTCTTTTGGCTTGCCAACATCCTGCACCATTCTGTCTTTCTGTTAACCACCTCTATTTTTATATATTATATTTACTTTATTTATTAATCCTTCTGGCTTCAAGAAGATGCATAGAAAGTATTTGGATTAGTAAACTTACCACACGTTAGTAATAAATCATTCTAACCTTGGAATTTCAATCACTGGAATTTCATTAAAATGAATAGACATTGACTTTTAAGTAACATTTGAAACTGGAGCCATGTTAACTGAATTTAGGTAGCAAATGTCTATCAATTCGAATTTCAGAACTGAAATTGAACGAATGGCTTAATTAGGCATTACCAAGATAATTAATTATTGTGTTTTAACATTAAGTAAGATTACTTACAGGGTGCTTATGCTGCAATTTATGATGTCTGTGTAATATGTATGTAAATGTTTACAAAGTGTAAACATTACAATATTGTCGTGCGCGCGACATAGCGTGGCGGTCGCCATGGCGACGGCTGCCACGTGCGCGGCCACGCGCTTGTGTTTTTGTTTTTCTTGTCTTTGTCCCGTGATGTGATTGTCCCCACCTGCATG
>JAOUQW010034702.1:0-19363 GCA_028565825.1 Olivaichthys viedmensis | reverse complement strand
TGTACATTATGCATCAAGTGTCAAAAACGAATACAAAAGATCATGCAGGTCTTTTTTTTTTTTTTTTTTAAATAATGTCTTCTCAAATAGTAATATTTGAGACCTGCGTGATCTTTTGTATTCGTTTTTGACACTTGATGCATAATGTACAATGAACCAGCAAAACGGAAGCGACCTTTCTCTTTTTTTTTATTTTTTATTATAAATAATGTCTTCTCAAATAGTAATATTTGAGAAGACATTATTTATAAAAAAAAAAAAAAGAAAAAAAAAAAAAAAGAGAAAGGTCGCTTCCGTTTTGCCGGTTCGTTTAGCGGTTTCCGTCATTCTTCTCCGATCAGCATGGATGTGAACAACCCTTTAACACTCCCAGGGCCCATCAGCGGGTCCGGACTTACACCCCTCACGCATTTAACTACATACCTTCCCTATTAGTTTCACTGTAGTTACTGAACACTTCGTGGCAGTTAATGATATACTTGAACGCAAATAACAAAAAATCAATGATAAGCTCATGCTCTAAGGGGTTAAGGGAGTGTGACTTAGTGCATGTCTTCAGGCTTACATGAAGCACAGCTTTGTCATATGCCTAGAAACTTCCACCTAGGTCTTGGAATGCAAGGCTTCCTCCTTTCTGATGTGACAGTGCAGGCTCTCCATGTGCAATGTTGCACTAGGGCTGGGAGATATGACGATATAATATCGATATCGTTATAAATGACACCACAATCCACTTTTGAGGAGATGTTGTATCGTATAGAAGAAGTCAAATCATTTCAAAATCGGATTTACATCATTTATTTTTGTATACGTTGAATAGATATACATAATCATTGATTTTTTAAAATTATTTTTATTATTAAATGCGGCACTACCGTTTTGATGGCACTCTGTTGACAATCCTAAATATCGTGATATAGTCTAGTGATAATCCAAGTATCGTGATGAGACATTTCTGCCATATGGCCCACCCCCATGTTGCAGTGTTTGATGTACAGTCCAAAAGTCTGGGTCCACTCCCAAGTTTTTATTTCATCAGTTATCGAAAAATATGACTCAGTTCATACTTATTATTCAAGAGTCGATTATTTAAAACAGAGACGAGTCAGTTTGGTTTAGCTGTTTGAGAAATCCTAGTAAGATATTAAATTATCTCTGAATATCCGGTTTGCATGCCACATACTTCACTTTTTTTTCTTTTCTTTAAAACTGTGTTGACGCCATTTACACACACTCACGTACACACACGTACACACACGTACACCGTTCAAATTGTTGCACGAGTATGATTCTAAACATGATGACTAACATGATATTGACTCATTAATACTGTCCTCTAAGCGTTACTGCTACTGCTTTAAACCTTTTTGACTTCTAATCAGTGAATAATGATCTCACTTGAGAAATAGAATTTGACAAGCTTGAATAAGTTTTGTTAAATGATGACATCAGGTCATTCCTTGGCAGCGGATACAGACATTTGGACCCTTATGTATGCAGAGGAGGAGGTTATTTTCTCCATGCGCTATAGGCCGAGTCTGTAATGCTGGAATTGCTTTGGGCTTCCTACAATAATTTTAAGAGGACATGAAGCCTCTCTCCATGAGATGTCTGTCTCTGCGATGGAGGAAAAGCGACCCGCCTCCCTGGTGCCGCCTGAAACACGGAGTCCTGGTTCTAGTTGACGGACATAACACACTCTCTTTATACACACAATGACACAAGCTTTTCCACCTCAGCCCCAGGAACAATGCAGGTTGTGTAATCGCTCGAGCAAGCTAGAGGGTTCGGAAGGCCGGCTCCCGATTGGAAAACAAAATAGCCTTTGTTAGCAAGTGTGACAGCATCATTTAAGCCTGGTAGACTGGCCCGATTTAAGTCCGGACGAGGTGCCCGGGTGCTTGGAGCGGGCACAATGAGCCTAAAAGCAGCACCAGGAGTTACCTCACACTTCCTAAGAATGAGCAGGATTGCCAAAGAGGAGCTGGCAGAGCTAAGGAAAGCAAACTCCTCTTGGCTTTGCACAGTAGTCATGGTTGTATTAGATTATCTATTTCTGGGCTGAGGTTATGGTCTTATTTTGTCAGGGCGTTCCAAGGACATTTATATGCCTAAACACTGGCAGTTGTTTTTGAGATTGATTGTTCATGCTAGCTTCTTTCTTGCACGTCAAGGCTCATCACTGTTACAGTACAAGCAAAGGATCAGTAGCACAGCTTTAGAGCGGTAGATCTAGACCGGTGTCAAATGTCTCAGTTACTACCTTCACCCTTACTGGGATTCACCCACTTGGCAGTCAGCACTCTTCATCCTGAAGTCCATCAAGCTTACAGGGTCATCTCGTACGTCAAAACTAATCAGCTTTTAGAGCACCCAGTTATCTTTACAACTGACCGACAGCATTAAGCCGCTTCTACCATGTTCCGTTTGTGCTCAAAAAGTGCTCAAAGAGAAGAAGCTTTGCTATTTTTCATCTTTTCCTGAGGGGCACCCCTACGATGCTTTCATCTGAACTTAAAAGCTGCCAGCACCGAGCCAGCACAGATGAGGATGGGAATAGGTTTTTTGCATGTTTGCATGAATCTAACTACCCTGGGGACTGTACATGGGTGCGTGTGTGTGCGTGTGTGTGCTCATGTTCTTTACTCGTTAAGGCCAAATGAAGTCTGAGAATATCAGTAAGGACATCAGTACAGGAAGTGACGGGATGCACCCAAAACATGGACCAGCAATCCATCAATAAATTCAAAGAAGAAAAAGTAGCATGAAACGCACTAGCACGCCATTTCCCCGTAAGCGTATTCAGGGGCGTGGCCACATAGTTAGCAGCCGTCACCCTTGAAATAAGCCCTGCCACCCCAACTCTGACCTCAGATCACATCTCTGAGAGGTCCATTACTCCTGTGCGTTCATGCAGACTTAATTAATCATATCTACCTCATGTTGCTTTAAATCATCATCGTAGCAGTGTTGGTCATTTTGACCAAATCTCTTAAGTATTAGTAACTATAGAGTAATTATGAAGCCAATACAGTAATGCCATTATGTGGCCATTCATTTTGTACCAAGGAACAAATCAGATATTCTACAAATGCCTCCCCTTTGTGTGCTCTTGCCCCCCTTTCCCACCCCATGTCTAAAAACCTGGACAAGCCACTGCGCGTATTCCTGAGAAATCCTGTCTCTTGCGCTATAATTATTCACGCCTCTGCGTCAAGATTGGCTACTCTCATGTGACCACTCACAAGCAGTCTGTGGATCGGACGGACTGCAGACCGCGGGAGCCAGATTGTGGAAAATGGAATATCCAATAACAGATTTGTTGGATTACAGGTTGGGGGAAAATATAACACATCTCCAATGCTTCTGACGTTTCACCGTTTTGCTATGGTTGCTATGGTGATTCTTGAATGTCCGATTGGCGGATTGCTTTGTGAGTGAGGGCTACTGGCCAATCGCAGCACAGAAGGCAAAATTTGTCGCAATACTTTAGATAAAAGTTAAGTGGTTTCATGTGTAGGTGTGCACGCTTGCTTGAAATATTACCCTGCGTTCACGCTGGCAACGAGAAAGCGGCTGGAAGTTATTCCTTTTTAATACCGTAATGTTCAACATGCACAATATTGTTATTGTGGACACTTACAAAATATCACCACTACATCTGTGTTCCATCTAGGAGGAGGTTTTTCTTCGATTTCTTATTAAAGTCAAATTATAGCCCAGCACCGCACGTATCCTTCTCAGTGAAGGCAATCCCATAATTGTGTTCATGATATAAAAGTGAACAGGCCACATTTTCCAGTAAAATGCTGCCCAGTGGGAACAGGTGCAGGAAAAAGTGTATCATTTGTTTATAATATAATATCATGATGATTGATAAGCCATGATATAAACGATAGGCAATTATTGTGATATAAAAATTTCATATCTGCACATGTCTAGTTCATAACTGCAACTTGCAACAAGCTGTGCACTTGGCAGTTGTCTGAAAGCTTTGTGTGTGTGTGCGTGTGTGTGTGTGTGTGTGACAGCTCAAGAGGGAGTGTCAACTCATGTGACTCCCTACTAAAAGCACATCCCATCTACATTCAGCCAGAAGGTGGACAGTGAGGGAGAGAGAGAGAGCGAGAGAGCGCGCTGCCTCCACAGACTGCCCAATGCACCTTTTACGTAATGCCATGGTCTTTACGGCCAACAGGCTGATCACACTGCAGTCTTGCTCAGCAGGTCAAACACCGCACTGCACTTATTTACTATGCAGCAACTACCGATGCAACGATACAAAAAAATGGCTGGTCAAAAATGTTGGAAAATACAGACGGATACTGATAGCTTGGTGCTTCTGACTCCATAATTACTGGCTACACTTACATAACGTTACACCACACACATACAAGGGTAATGTTTTGTATCTGAGAGGCAAATGATTGCAAATAACTTTGAATTACAAATGAAAGACTGATCCTAAAGAGAAACAGAACTAAGGAATAAAACTCTTCGGGACGTGCAGATATAGGAAAATAAATCAACGACGAGGTGGTGTGATGCGGCCGTTACCACCCTGGAGTTGATTATTTTCCCCAAAAAAATTTGACAATTTTTTTTATTTTATTTTAAATCAACAGTTTCAAATGCAGCCAAAAGAGAAAGAACCAGTTTTGAAACTGAAAACTGCAGAGTGAATATTTAAATTATTAAAGTATTCCGTTTTGTTAAAACTGTATTCTGTATAGAGGTAACTTATCGTCACTGATCAGACTACGCTTAAATAGGTCCATACAGCACATGTTTGGTTTAGTGCATGGCCTATGCCTGAAACATCTTTTCAATTCCCCGCCCCCATTTGATTGACATAAAACAATTGGCACTAACAATCGGTTGTTTCCTAAACAATCATCTGTAGCGTGTTGGCTGATACATTGCTGCATCTCAACCGACAGCTCTATTCTGCAGACTTCTTAAATATAGAAGGTTTTAATGTAGTATAATTTATTGCAGAAATATTACATCATACAAATCCAAAGACTTGTTATAACAAAACGGCATGCTTATTGCACCCCAACGTCACCGTTTTTGGGCTCAAATTTACATCCACATTTAATCATTAAGTAGAATACAACCCAAACTCAGAGCTGAGCAGTTTAGCAGCTACCACTGCCTCTAAAAAACCATCCTATTTGTCGATAATATTGTATACAGCTGAAGTCTGCTGTACTGACCACACAAATGAAGACATGCAAAAGTCCACTGACGCAGACACCGAAGACGTAGAAAGAGATAGAAGTTAACATACAGTAAAGAAGATGTTAAGAGCATGACGGAAGAGTGGTGTAATGTTGTAATTTTGATGTCCACACTGCGGGGTGATAGTCTCCACTCTTGTGGCTTGTGATTGGCTCGTATTGTGGCAGTGCAGCCATGGGAGGCCACTATCGCTTCCTTCTCGATTCCTCCTCAGTAACACCACTCTGGTCGGGCTTCGTTGCGTTCCAACGGTGTTTTAAACCCTGACTCCCCTTCAAACCTTTTTATTCCCCCCTCATCACCCGCAACACACTCACCAACTACACACGCAAGTTGACTGACTGCACATTCAAATTAGCGCTCTTTATCTGGGATCTTAGTAAATTAGGCCCTCAGTGGGAAAAAGGATGTTATGGATTTATTGGTGGGAGTCTTCATGCTGTGGGTTTTCCCCAAACTGTTGCATAAGATGACAAAATGTTTCGCATGACGGATACGGTCAGGAAGGGCCAACAGATTGAGGCTTCGATCTAAAATTAGACTTTGCAGAGTAAACATTTATTCTAGGCTTTAATGACGCTGCAGGTATTTGATTTAGGAGAGTTACAAACTCAAGACTAAACGAAACCGTGCAGAGAATTTGAAACAGCATTCAAGCACTAGTCCCTAAAGCAGCTACGCCGTTTCTAGTCATTTATTTGAGTTTAAAAGGTTTTTGCACATAATCATAATCATTTTTTAAGGCTTTTTACAATATGCGCAAATAAATGCAGGAGGCCCAGATTACACAGAGATTAAGGTGGAAAAAGATTGAGCTTTTGTATATAATCTGTTGTGTGTGTGTGTGTTGTGTGTGATGGAAATTTAGTGCTGGGTGAGCTGAGTGTTCTGTCTGGTTTGAATTGTTATGCAACCATGGTCATTTCCTGTCACCTATGCACTTAGGGAAAAAAAATAATCAAATGTACAACCCAGCATTTGCACACACGCACACACACACTAATCTGGCTGACCTGTGTGAGCTGCCAAATCAACCATGTGGTTGGAGGACTTTGCCCAGCTGTAATCAGATCCTTTGAAGGAGACGCTGCATTTATGAGGATAGTTCAGCATTTGATAACCTTGCGTATAATATACCAGAGTGTTACTGATGTACTACAGTAAATATGTTGATTGTAGTAGATCACACCAGTACGTCAATCTTATGCTACTGAGCTTTGTTGATCGGATATAAAAAAAGTTTCCTCTTGTTAAAAGAGGTCGGATTTTATGAGCGGACAGCAACAACAAATCATGCTGTCATCAAAAGGCAATTCCACATTGCCACAGAAAACCAGTGATTTCAAGCCACCTAGAAAGACAACCAGCCTCCCCATTTTTTCCCGAAAACTTCAAACGAAAGAGTTGCATCAAGCTACTCAAGCGAGATCCAACTACACAGTCTTACTTCGGCTCGAATCTTCAATGTGTTTTATACCCAGTTTATTTAGCGTGCATAGAGAAACAAGCAAGTGTCTTGCAATTCCACACACTGAAACTTGTGTTATTCTAAAACTAAAGCCATTTATTATTTAAAAAGGTATGGTTAGTGATTTTGGCAGATGTTAGCTGAAGCCAGCTGTTTTGAAACACACAATTCAAACAAATACATCTCCACTCTTCAGCGTTCACTTAAAGGCCCCCCAAAAGACATGCTGCCTAAAACAGAATGCCTGAACGTTCGTGCAAGAGGGGGAGCTTTCTGAATTGACATCCTCAATTTGATGCCTCTTTGTCCTGACCGGTTGGATGTTGGTGGTCGATTTGTTTTTGGGTTCTTTTCGTCGGTTCACAGAGCCTGGGGCACCACAGAGATTCAAGTTTTTCCCTCTGAGCATGTATTTTATTGACAGCTGCCGGAAATGTTACAAAAAGTGTACTGATGTAAAAATAAATAAATTACTGACCGCACCTTTAATACATCATAATCCTATCGGTTAAAAACACGTTACATGCACACTGCGTGTGCCAGTTTAGGCCTCCCTGTGCTCTGACTGGTTGCTGGAGTAACAAGGCTCATAGGAGGCCTATGATTATGTAGTCCTGTGTACCATCCTGCTGTATTGTTGTGTTGCACCATGGTCCTGTAGAAACGACATTTCGTTTCTTTATATGGAGGAATGACAATAAAAACACACTTGAACTTGACTTAACAATCGTCTAACATTACTAAAAAGTAATTTTAGGATAGAGATAGATTGCTTTTTTTTTTTTTCATTATTATTATTACTATTATTATGCTATTTCGGGGGATTTTCCCATTTTTTCCCCCACTCTGGCCCTCTACTAAATTAGTCCTACGTTGCAAGCTCTTGCGTCGGGTCCCGCAAGAGTCCCACAGTAATGCAGGCCTTTAATGAGTATTACCTACAATGAATGAACAAGCAAAAATGAATAAAAGCGCTGGTGCTGGCAGGCACAAGAATATCAGAGTCTAAATTTAAAAATCACTTATCTCCAAGTAAATAAGCAGAGCTAAAAGCATTCAGAAAGTGTGAGCAGACATACAGAACTGGGCAAATTCTAGCCCAGGTTGCCTTCCATAATAATGTCCAATTTCCTCCTCTAGTTGCGATTACCCTTCTGGCATAGTAGCAGTTCACATTCCCCCCCCCCTCAAACACACAGTTAATTTAAGCTCAAATAACATCATTATTTTCAAATACCGCTGTATACCTAATTACCATTACACAGCCCAACCCTGATGTGTATTATATTAAAGAAGTTATGATTTTAATGCTTACATTAGAGGGTTAAAGCACGCCTTCTCACCGAGATTGGCTACAACTAAATTGGGTAAAATCTGAGTAAAAAGGAGGTAAAAAGTTAATCAAGATTCCTCAGGACTACAGTGTTTGTTGTGTCCCCATTACCATAAAAAAAAATCCTTACGTAGTACCACAAACTGTATTTTTGAGATATAGAATACTTTGGCCAATCAGATCTAAGGAGCACGTTGTGTACTCATAACAACCCCCCTTTCATAGAAAGCGGGCAAAGGGAACATGCAGCAAGTGGGTGAGGAATACCAGATGGATGGCTTCACGAAGCAAGGCGGGTGGCTCTCACTGGCTTTTCATTCGCCTGGCCAGGGGCCAAGGTGCACTCTTTCTCACATCTGACTGAATAGAAGTTGCTGACCAGTGGAAAAACCACGGTGAAGATAAGCAGTGGCTCATTCAGGGTCAAACTTTAACAGTCCTACCACAATAAGAGCTCAAGCTCATACCATCTTGCAATGGAGTCAGTGCAATGCAAAATGTTCCTCCAGGATTCAAAGTTGCATTCGAATCACATTCAACAAGAACAATGGATTATATAGTATTTTATATTTGAATGCTACAAATCAGGCTGTTTCAGGAACAAATTTTTTCTGAGGCTGTTCGGATTAGCACACGTAATTTTCATGTTATAAACGATTCCTCAGAACATCTGCGTATATTTGAGCTACTTTGTTGATGCATGTACAAAAACTGGGTAGCTTGATAATAGACAACTGACATAATGTAGCAGGGGTTTTGCGCCATGGACAATTCAGACGTAGCCGCCTTTCTCAAACTGACAGCATTAGTCAGGCATAGGATACATTTTTTTTGTGCTCGTAGACGGTAAAGTCTACTGTTCCATTTAACAAAACTGTCATTTTACTGCAATACCAGGTCCGGGATCACTCCACGGAAAGGCGCTGCCAGAAAACAAACTTTAAGTTTGTTAAGTTGAACTCTCCTGAACGAGAACTACACAGTTCCTGGACGAGTTCCTGTTTTGCATTTCCACCACACTGCAGGAATCGTGATTATGTAAAATAACAGAAGTGACACCAGCAGCACGACGAATATGACGGTTATGAAGGCTGGGCAAAACAAAATGGCAACACGGCGAACATGGAGGTGCTCGAGTTAGGGCCGGGATTGTACTTCTGCGTGACTACGTGTACGGGTCCGGACGCAGCAGCTACGCGAGCATCATTGATCACGTACTCGCTTCTTTAACGTCCGTACATCTGGAGGATTAGAAACTCTGTGCACTAGAGGGCAGGTCAGAGCCGAAACATTGCCAGCACCGGAAGATCTTCAACCACTTCCTGATTTTGCACAATGAGGTAAACAGTGAAGATGGCGGGAGTTGAGGAGGCTATGATGATGTGCATCTTAAGAAAACGACAGAAACAGCAACAGCCGCACCGACGTAGACGGTGTATCAGCCTTTAAACCAATCTCGTCGCAACAACTTGGAGTTTATTTCTCTCGTCCTACCGATTAGCGCGTTACTTCACTATACTGCCCCCGCCGTTTACCATGGTATTGCACAATACGCATGCGTTGCGTTAATTTTTTGGGACGTACACAATCGACGTGCTGAATAAACGCAGGATACGGACCAGCGCCATTTTAAAAGTCTGTCTACGTCATCGACAGCAAGTATAAACCGGCCCTTAACGTTAATGTTAATGTAATTAATGTAATCAGCGATGCTCAGAACGGCAAGATACGTCCTAGTAGGTCCGCAGAGAAGTACCTACTCTGGAGCAGGAACTAAAAAAGTTTCCTGGAACTACATTCCTCTGGTACCTGGTTCCTCCGGTAGAAATGCGCTGTCCCTGGGTTTTTTGAAAAGGGTTCTATGTTGCAAACACTCTTATCAAAGACGACAGGTGATACACAGTGACATGTTGTAGACTAAACAGCTTAGTATTATGTCTCATTCATAAATTAGTGAACGGTCTGCAATAGAGATGGGCTGATCAGCATTCTGTGAGGCCGATACCGATGACCGATTCCGATTCTGATCGAGGGCGGGATACCGTGCGGAAATATGCCTTAAAGAGCTTTTTATTTTATTTTTTATATATATATTATTTTCAGACAAAAGTAGTAGCAAGTTCAACGATTGTTACAGCGAACTCACAGGTAGACAGACTGCAATCTCACAGCTGTAGTATTAAACACGATCGAGATTTTATATATATATATATATATATAGGGGGAAAAAACAAGATAAAACGTGAACATTTTTAATTAAACAACCGTTAATTTCTAATGTACACCTATAGAACCATAAGCACCAACCCAAACTGAAGCAAATGGGCTTTCATTGATAACAGGATTACCGAGCGCATCAGTAAAGTGAAGCGTGACGCCAAGGGCTTCCGCTCATGCGTCAACATTTGACGCGTTGGGAGTGAGAACGGGTTGCCAAGCACTTTTTTTTTTTTCTTCTTCCACGAAAAGTATCATTTTGTCAGAAAGTCAGTGCTGCTCGCTCCTTGGGATGGTTGTCTCTAAAAGGTAGATGTGCACTTAAAATGCGATCGCGTTGTCGCTTTCCCGGTTCTCTGCATTTTCCTTGAGTGTTTCAGTGTACAAAAACGTGAAATTTCGTCTCGCATCCTTGACCAGCTCGCCGTATCGGCCAGATTAAAGAAATATCCGCCGATCGCCGATCACATATTTAGGCCAAAAATCGTCTGACTCCGATCTACAGCCGATCGACCGTCCCATCCTTCGTCTGTAATGTCTAAGAAGGCTCAGGAGGAGAACACTACAACTAGAGGGTCTACAAGACAGACCACAAAACAAAAACGGAAGCAACCACCAAGCCTAACCGTCCTGAACCAAACACCCCGCCACCAGTCCTCTTCATCTTTGCCTCAGTTTGAGTGTGTAGCTCAACACAACATATATAACATACTGAATAAACAAAGCTATAACACATGTGATCTCCTTATAAAGTCCAGTTTAAACACACATCATACACATCCACGATCTTGGCAACCACACATACACACTGATGGATTTTTGGTCCGTCTCAAATGCATACAGTAAAGCTTTCAGAGCGTAGTGCTAACTCTGGCTGGGATCTGCCGAGCCAAATCCCCGATTTCAAACATGCGAGGAATGACAAAAGAGTTTGTTCGGTTTTGTTACCGCTCGCACAAAATGCAAATCATCCATTCAAGGTCGAAAGCTGCGCGTCCGTCATTATGGAGGCAGGTTTATGCAAGACTCTTCTTTTGAAATGCTGCCGATTTCCTGGAAGAGTTGAGTAACACAGGGGGGCCTTCACGCAACAACATTCATGTTACAGCTGAGAACATTGCTCACACAGACGTGCCCACCGTCCACTTAGTTCACCTTGTGTGTTCATTAAAAGAGACTGAAACCATGTTACATCATGGATTCAACCTGAAATCATTCAATAATTCAGTTTACACACAACTTTATGAAGGAAAAACCCCTGTTGTACTGTTATAGGGTGAAAACTAAAATATCAGTTAAGGCAATAACCATACTGGGTGTGGCTATTGCGCTAAATAAATAAATAAATAAATAAATAAATAAATATCCCTGCTGGTTGATGAAGGCTGGTAGATTTATAACCTGAGTGACCGGTCAAAAACAGTGCCATGGCTACTCGGCTGTCAGCCTGCTGGCAATTCACGAGAAAAGCATGGGTGGTTTAGTGTTCCCTACTGTGTGTGTGTGTGTGCGCACGAGTGTGACCATGCGTTTGTGTGTAGAAGAGAGATTGAAGAGAGGGAGGCAGAGAGAGAGAGAGAGAGAGAGAGAGAGAGAGAGAGATTTCATGGGTAGAGAGCAAGAGGAATAGAGAGACAAAGGTGGAAGCATAAAAGAGAAATGAAGGGAAAGAGGGACAGAGACAAAGATAGAGAGTTACTGGGTACAGAGTAAAAGAAACAAACACAAAGATGTGAAAGAGAGAGAGAGAGACACAGAGGTTTAATGGGTAGAGTGTAAAAGACAGAGAGCTATAACAGGGAGTTGGAAAAGAAAAATAAAGAGTGAAAAAGAGGCAAACAGAGAGACCCGAGACAAAGACAGATGCGTGTCTGCTACGCACAATCATGTAGCTCATGTCTTCTTAAGGGTCTATATCGGTGTCATGTCCATGCAGACTACAGATAAAGGCGCAGACAGTAAGGCTATGTGACCGCCTCGGGTTAAATCTAACCTCATCTAACCGCAGAATAGTCATGGATTCCAATATCACCATTTCTCCTTTCACACTACCCGGTGATCTCATTATTCTCCCCATGTCTCTGATGTCCTTGACAAAAGTGATCACGGCTGACCTTTGCTGAACATGACTAGAATCTATTTCTCATTGGTCAAGCTGCAAATGGTGACGCTATTGCTACAGTAAGGCTAGAACTACTAAGCTATAGTTTCTTGCTCTGAGTTTGTGCAGAATTATCCGCTGGCAATAAAGCCCACAGAGACGGTAGATATGGATGGATGGATAAATAAATAAATAAATAAATAAATATAAGGTGAAAGAGTCTCAGTAACTGTAGTCAAATCATGTAAATCGCAATGTCATGCTCAAAGACGCAGGTCTGGAAACTGCTACTCCGCTTTTGGCCATTCCGCAAGGATCTGTCAAATCCACAGCGAAAAAGGTGGAACTATAAGCCAATTCAGACCGGACACGTTCCTGAAGCGTTTTTTTCCCCCCGACGCGCCTCAGACACACGTCACGCGCAACACTTCCGTTTCCATTTTAACAAGCGCTTCAATCCACATCGAATCCACCCCTTTTCCCACTTGTGCGCGCAAGTGAAGCCTGAACTCCATAGAGATGCATTCAAATCCAACACTTCCACTTCTTATACGCTGTGAACATTATTCCAAATCATAGTCTACAGTGATGTCATGATTGCTCTGCAACTACAGGTTGCACAATGTGTTTGTACAGTAATGATACTCATGGATAACTCATGGATTTATTTAAAAAATTAATTAAATAAATAAATCAAGCTGCACATGCCTTGTTCACTGCCCCCACTGTCTCCAGTCACGTTTTTATTGACCCGTGTTGTAAATTCCTGGGTTGAGTTCTATAGGCGAAAAGTCCAGGAATAGTAATCTCCCTCTCCATTAATTAAATATAATGTCTAATGAGCCTGATATTAAAACTTGTATGGAGTATAGTCATAAAAATTCATCTGTGCTGCGATCATACAGGAATCAATGTTTTGTTTTTGTTTTTTAACACTGAAAGGGGTCCCTGGCTGCACAAGTCTAAAAACCCCTGACCTAAAGTGGCATGCTGTTCTGACACAGGCCTACTACCCAACGGCGGTATGCGGTTTTTGTAGACGTAGCTCCTAATTCTGAGCGTTCAAAAGTTGGAAAAGTATGCAGCCTCGCATCCCACATAGCTGTGCCGTCTGGTGAAGCTGGCTGCCACCGTCTCATGCGAAACCCGTGCGAGGTTAATTACACTGTGACCCAGAAGGAAGAAAAAAAAAAGAAAAAAAAAGAAAACAGAAAGAGAAAAAAGGTGAGCTACATCACAGGGCTTCTACATGTCACAGCAAGATGCGAGAGAGACAGTCACTCTGTGCAACCCAACAGTTGGTTTCATTGCAAAACTCAGCCCTCTAGCAGTACTCTGTCTTAGACATGCGAGTATCATGTAAGGAAGGAAAACAGGAGGGGATGGAAACCCCCATCACCGTGAGAGATGGTACGGTCCTCCTGTGGGCCTACTGAGGCAATTTTCACAGCCTTGAGTTTCATTCACACTTATGTACAAATGATCTAGGGACCACATACAAGCTCAGACACACACGCTCACGTTCAGGTGGTTTGCACCACAATATGCATTCAAACAAGCAGTGGTTCACAGCAGTAGTTTGCATATAAATCAAATACATTTTGACGCCATGTGCACAAAACGGCACCTTGAAGTTCCTCTTACGCTGAATGCATGCTACGCGATTTTAGCCCCGATTTCATCCGATGCAGACTATTTCGATATCTGCCCCCCCAGCTCGGCGACAAATCACTCTCTGCAATGCATCTTGTAGTGTGAGCACCTCTACGACAAGTAACAAGAACAGCGATGAGCAACAGCCAATGAGAGTCCGAGAGGAAACCCTCGCGAGAGGAGGCGGGAACAACACAGTATAAAAACAGCTACTTTTCTTTGCACTACACCTCCAGTTCCCTTTGCAGAACAGACCATTTTTGCTGCCCCAATCAATCTCTCCTCCACATTTTTCTCTTCTTTCCTTTTTCTTGTTTCCGTATAAAAATAGTGCAGAAACAACCACCACAGCTAGTTGACAGCTATCTTGACAACGTCACATGATTGCCAGCTCCCGTGTTCATTTTCGTGATTAAGCGGGATTTGGAGATCAGGTCTGGGGATCCCTCCAGGTGAAAGATCGCAAAACAACAGATCGCAAGTGATAAAAAAAAGTCGTGTAGGGTGAGCAGTACAGCGATTCTGAGATTTTGAAAGTCGTGTAGTGTCCACTAGGCATTAGGAATCTCTGACTCTGAAGATTTAGGCCTATAACTAGCCAAGCACTCCCAAAAAGAATACCAATCTATTGGGACAAGACCAGAGCATCCTGAGGAGCAAGGGGGCCACGCTTCGTTCCAGTTCGCGGAAAAACACAGACAGACCATAAGCTCAGTCCCAAATGTCCTCCTATGGAACATATAGTGCACTACGTAGAATGTAGCAGCCATTATTTCATACCCTACGTTGTGCACTTATATAGCAGGAGTAGAGAGCCATTTGGGATTCGGCCACTCTAAACAAATGCGGCTTTCACCGTCTGAGCACGTGCGGCGCTGAGGCAATCATCGCGCACTTCACTCACTATTCCGTGGCGTAGCTTGTTTATGTGGAGCAAATTATTACATTGCAGTGCTGTGCACACACACACACACACACACACACACACACACACCTCCTGCGCTTTCCTCTAATTATAGGTCTTATAGCTGCAGTTTACGGAGAAGAACTATGGGAGAGCATGCCGCGTGGGGCCACCAGCCCACACCATAACATACAGAGGAAAACATATTGCACTGAACAAAACAGTGTAACTGATCTGCACCACAATGATCGGCAATGCTGGTCTTCATCAGTGGTAGGCCTCTAGTATAGTTATGCATTGGGCTTTACGTTTTTCTGACAGTTGGTGAATATCCCGAGTCAGACGTGCACACCAAAAAGCAGTGTTTAATTCAGACGTACAGTGTGTCTTACAGTCATGATCTACAACCTAGTGTTAACTTTTGTAGGGTTGAATTAACTTGCAGTATTTAATTAACCTTTACAGTTACGAATTTACGAACACCCACAGTGGTTTAACACCGTGTTGAACTAACGTCTAACAAGGAACACCTACAGTGTCCAAGTAACCCTGACAGTGTTTAACTCATGATATTAAAATGAACTCCTACAGATTTCAAATGAAAGCTCTTTATTTAAAGGCTTTACTGCATCATGTAACTTTGCCAGAAAGCAATCAGAAGACATTTTAACATAACGTTGATGCCAAAGCTGACAAACAAGCAATAGCGTACCAAAAACTTAAGGTCCGGCCACCCAATTTAGTATGAAAAACTTGTTGTAATTACATTTCCATGTTAAGAACGGCCTATAATAAAACACGTACATTGAACAGTACTGTTCCCACGTTGCTGATACCCATTTATGCATCTCCTAAAATCTCAATTTAACCCCTGCTTACAGCGTTGACTCTTGTAACGTGGAAAGTCTTCCACCACTGAATTAAAACCTACACCTACTCTGACAGGGCTGAACGAACTCTTCGATTCTAACTTGGTTTGCATAGCGCTTTTAATAATAGACATTTGTCCCAAAGCAGCTTTCCAGAAATCCCTAACGAGCAGGCCAGAGGTCGACAGTGGCAAGGAAATAAACTCCCTGAAAGGACACGAGGGGAAAGAAAAACCTTGAGAAGAACCGGACTCAAAAAGGGGAACCCCCCCCTCCCGACAGTGGGATTATAAAATCATTTAGGTCATATAGAGAAAAGACGAAGAGTACGACTGTGTTTAAAGGATGTTCGGTACGAGCGTATAGTAAACAAGAGTCCTGGGATGAGCATAGGACGGTCTTTACGATTCCAGCTGCAGTCCGTAGGAGACCCAAGTCCGCAGCATCGAGGCGAGACCATGCGTTTAAGCTAGGCATAAACTGGTTTTATTGGGGAAGTGCGAGTCTTTAGGGGCATCCGCACGAGAACATCCACAACTACAAGAGGCGAGTCCCAAGCTCGGAGCGCTCCAGGTGGAGAAGCAGGAGCAACTCCGGCGGCGTGGGCTTACACAAAACACTGTCGACTCAACACCACCGTGGGCGTTTCAGCCCAGAGCCCTGTGTGGGGCGAAGTGGGAACGCGTGTCGGCAGAGATAGGCCTTCACTGCTTTCTAAACTACCACTTATCGCAAAAGCCGGGCTCCGTCTCCCAGGCTTACACCTCCACACCCCACGTTCTCGTCCGCCCAAGCGCGCGCCACGCGCATGCGCACGCGCGGGCTAGTAATCGCGCACGAGTTCGGTATTGTGTGCGTCTTCCTTTCGTCAGTGCGCGTGCGTGCGTGCGTGCGCGAGCGCGTGCTGTGGGAGGGGTGGGTTGTAAGCGTTCAGAAAAAAAAAAAAAGCCAAAAAAAAAAAAAAAAACCACACACACAAAAACATCCACAAACAGAAACGCATCCGGGCTACAAAAACAAACAAACAACAACAACAAGCGATTATATTAACATACAAGACGATATCCGCCAAAGTCTTCGCAACTTGGAAAAGAAAGAGAGAGAGAAAAAAAAAGGGAAAGAAAAAAAAAAAAAAAAAGGTCGCGTGATTTTTTTTTTCACAGCACAGACTATTACAAATACTAGAATCTCATCCAAGCTGGCGAAACGCGCTCGCGCCGGCGGCTGCTGTGTATAGGAGGAGGGGAATAAAAGATGTAGGCCATCATCAGCCATTCTAACAGACGGGGGTCGTGATCCGCGGAGGGGTTTTTTTTTTTTTTTTTGCATGTAAAAACATCTGGAGAGGAGATGAACACGCGAGCGGAATGAACGTACCTGCTCCTTCCGCTTCTGCCAGCGGCCGCACGGGCTTTCCTCCAGGATTTCGCTCTCATCCTCGCTCTCCTCCTCTTTCCCCTCGGACTCCGAGATCCTCTCCGGGACCGACATGGTCATTTTACGCGGTGCTTGTCTCCTCTCCTCCTCTCCTCTCTCCTCCTCTTCTCCTCCTCTTCTTCTCCTCCTCTCCTCTCTCCTCTCCTCTCCTCTCCTCCTCTCCTCCTCTCCTCTCCTCTTCTCCTCTCCTCTCCTCGGCCCCGTCTACAGCCCGAGCTACGCACACGCGATTTGGGCCGAAACTGCGGTCCCGCTCCGTGAACAGCTACACCGCACTGTTGATCATCACTGCGGTTCGCAAATCCGCCGTCCGAGATGTGCAAACAAACAAACAAACAAACAAACAAACAACAACAACGATGACGATCACGCCAGACTCAGAGAGCGCGCGGTTGAAACACGACAGAGTCCAGACTGCAGCTCGGCTATGGTGTGTGAGGGAAGCGCGGCTCTTCCCTCGTTCTCCTCATCGTGGACGTGTGCGACGTGTGCGAGCTGCTCGATGGCAGATAACCTCACACCCCCTCTCTCTCTCCCTCTCTCTCTCTCTCTAACGAACGCACACCTTAACAGGCCACAAGCATCGGGTTTTGTCCCGTCAGCTCTATAGGCCGTGTGCGTGTGTATGTCCGAGTGCGTTCAGAATTTCCTCTTTTTTAAATATCTGCTACCGTAAATCCCACACAAGCGGCGCAGCCTGAGCGCGTTAAGGCTCTCTGTGTGTGTGTGTGTGTGTGTGTGTGTGTGTTGCATTTCAAAATCGCAGAAGGGGGGGGGCGTTAGACTGCAGCCAATTCCAGTTCTCTATCTTTAATAATAAAAAAAAAAAAAAAATGCAATAACCAGGGTGGTGTGAATTCATCGATCCTCTTCTCCTCCTCTCAGCTTTACAGCAGTGTTGGAGTCAGCTCAGCATGTTGCTGATGCACTTCTTCCAGGTTCCTCATGTGCTGTAGTTGTGCTGTGGAGTTGCAAAGGCTTGCACAGACCCCCCCCCCCCAACTTGTCATTCAAATTCTATTGATCATTTAAAAAAAAAAAAAAGGCTTGTTTTCAGTGTCAAGGGAAAAAAAATTATTGTCCAAAGCTGAATGTGTGAATAGGATAACCGTCTATATCTGAGGTTTTTTTGTTTTTTTTTTAACCAAAAAAAAGGAAACATGTTAGAAATAACACGTATAGACTGCTTTAAAAGGGGGATTTCTGACATGAAACTATTCTTCAGGGAAAGTATTGCACCTCATGGCGTTGGCATTTCTGTGCAAATTCACAACTTTGTGTTCGGTGACTGCAAATACTCGAATAGGCAAATGTGTCGTACAGTATTTATGTAATCCTTCAGCTTCCTTGCAGTAGCTTTCTGTACTATAAATCTCTCGCTTACTTGTGTCTTAGCTAGTGAGGCAGCTAGCAAAAAAAAAAGAAGAAGAAGGAATTAATAAATAATAAAGCACAATAAAGCCTGCCCAAAAATATCCAAAGCGATTGTAGAGATTAGAGATCGACTTCCCCAGCATTCAAACCAGAAAATCTTGCTCTGAAGACTGTAAGAGGCGTGTAGGCATGCTTCTATCAGATGTGTTGGGGGTTATATTTTTTATTTTGGCCTGAGTTTTCCTTTTACAGTTAACTGTCCTGCAGACTTTCAGTAATTATGCGACTGAATACACTTATGATTTCTCCCAACCCTTTTTTTTTAATCTTCAAAATTGCAGGCATAGAGAAGAAAAGTATCGACGCCTGAATGCCCAAATTACCAAAATGTCAAAACCAGTTTATTAATTCCTGTTTTTACAGTAGCATCCGCTTGATATGGGGTATTAGAAATATAGTTTGCTTTTGCAAATGGACCAGTGCTGTAGCTTTTCATTAATTATACTAAGTTAAGTAAGTACACAGAAATTGCAGACGTAGAGAAGAAATTACCCTCAAATTAGATCAAATGTCACAAGGTTCTGCTTCTCCAAACTACTAACTGCCGACACAGAGAAGAAAATTCACCTCTTGTTGTTGATTCTCTATTCATATGGATATCCTAAAGACTCGCATTTCCCAAAAATAGTTTATGCCTAGGACTTCCTACTTAAATGGATCATCTCACCTGGATACTACAGACCTGCATCTCCTACGGACTGCA
>JAOUQW010034694.1:0-19368 GCA_028565825.1 Olivaichthys viedmensis | reverse complement strand
GTTCAATAAAGATGTTATTTCGTGAGAGCGGCTTCGTGCTTGTGTCCGCACCCGCGCACCTGCAGCACCTCGTGACACTCAGTGAAATTGGGCTGTGAGTTCGAGAGACAGAAAAAGGCACTGTACAACAATGTATTAAGAAATATTTGTTTTCAATCTGTTCATAATTTAGAGATTTTAAAATCGATAATATTGTGCTAAATAAATGGAAAGATCCTTTTTTGCAAATGCCAGTATTTTAATTGTAGCCTCATCAAAAAAACTAGACATACAATATTTTTTAATGTTAAAGTAAACATTCAATATATTGTAATTTTTTTTATAAACATAAACTTTTGATGTAGTTTATAATCTGGACTATTATATCAGATGACATGTTAAAACTTTTGTTAAAATGTTATTTGATACTCTTTTTTTTACACTTTAACAGTGTTACAATTTCTAAATACTTTGTTGTCAATATTTCATGATTTACTTAACATTTGCATATTATTACCTTACAAAAATGAATGATATGAAAAAAGATGTGTAATTTAATTTAAAGTTGCTGGGCCCAGTATCCCAAAAGCATTCTGAAAGTTAAGATCATCTTAACTGGTATAAAGAATGCTCAGTGTGATGCTCGCTCTACCATTTAATGACGATCTTTGTGCTGCGATGCTTTTGGGAACTCAGCCAAATTGTTTAGTAAAAAAAGCTTGTAACATCATTTTAATAAATAACATGTAATTTCATGAAAGCAACATCATATATTTTTTGTGTGTGTTGCTCTTTATTTTACTAGGATCATTCCAGTTGTGGGGCCACACTATTCAAGTTGATTGGGCTGAGCCAGAAAAAGATGTAGATGAGGAGACAATGCAGCGCGTGCGGGTTCTCTACGTCCGCAATCTTATGCTTCACACGACCGAAGAGACGCTTCGCTCAGAGTTCTCCCGTCTGAAGCCCGGTTCTGTGGAGCGGGTTAAGAAACTGACAGACTATGCTTTTGTCCACTTTTACACCCGTGAAGATGCACTCGCTGCACAACAGTCCATGAATGGCAAACTCATTGATGGCTCCCCAATTGAAGTCACTCTCGCAAAGCCGGTCAGCAAAGACGGGGGTCGAAGATTCGGAATGAGCTCCGGCCATAATGGAACAACAGCAGGGGTTCCCTACAGTGACTCCAACTTCCTCGTACAGAGCCAAGACGATTCCAGAATCAGTCTGGGTTTAGGGGTTATGAGTGATGGCTTATCTGCACACACTCTCAGTTTATCTCCTCGTTTGGGTAGCCCGCATTCTGTAGATTTAGAACGGTGTGTGTATTCATTCCTGCCAGGATCCAGTCTAGTGCCAATCAGTCTGCAGAGCCTTAAGCCAAGCCAGCTGAGCTCTGCTGTGTCACTGCTAGAATATTACTGCCACAAGAATGGCTGGTCACTGCCAGAGTACTACCTTTACACCACATCTACTTCATCAACCTATTCCACTGCAGGCCATGAAGGAAAGACGCTGCTCATCTATAAAGTGGTGATTAGCAGCACAAGAAGCAGCTACATGCCTGATAAAGTTTGCACCATTCTCGAGGATGCCAAGGAGCTTGCAGCTGAAAATGCGCTCTGGAATCTTGGTTAGTTTGTTTGTCTATATATTTTTCTCTCTTTTTTTCTCTAGAGACAGATGCATATAGGCCCAATACGTATTCTTTATGAAAACTAAAAATATTTTATTCAAGTTTTTATTTTTGTGCTATTACAGTCAGTATAAATTGCAATAATCAATTTTATTTTATTTTTGGATCCAATTTTAGGTTTTTGGTTCTGGTTTAATTTAGTTTAACTTTTAAACCTTTCCCAGATGTTCCCAGAACCCTTTATACACATGAATTTACATCATTATCTGCAGACTGTAGTGTGTAGTAACAGCTACTGTATTTACCAGACTATAAGACACCCCCGAAATTCAGTCAGCTTATATATGTTGCTTTACTGTGCAAGTCGCATCAATGTACCAGGCTTTTTTATTTTATAGCTTTTTAGTTTACTTATAGGATAGCTTCAACATTGGCTTGTGTAATTTGTCATTTATCTCATGTGTTAAATACAAGTCATATAAAACCGGCCGATACTGAGTCCCACAAATCTATCAGTATGTTTTATTAAATGTTCTATAAGAACAAACGTATTCACAATTAAATGCTATCTTGAACAACTGCAAAACACGCTGTCTGGCGCTAGGTGGCTCTGATCACTGAGGTGTTTTTTTGTGTTTAACAGGGATTTATGCGAGGCATTGTGGACCTCTCTGCTTATAGTTAAAGAATTAAATACAGCATGTAAAATATCAGCTATAAGAGCGGTGTGTCTGAGTGGTAATTTTGCGGACCATTGCCAGACCATTCAAGTTCAAGTAACAGTGATGTAATCAGTTAGTTTACATACAGTATGTATTACAACATATGCATTGAGCAGCTGCTGTGTTATAGAACAGTTTTGTTTTTGCATTCAAAACCAGCTCAGCCATTGAAACTGTTTATGCACCAGGATTCCCAAATCATGTAAACCCCTAATGAACGTAGAAACGTTTATCATTAGACCACAATAGATATTTAAACCTGCCAAATGCGATTTGTGCTCATTCTTCTCCATTTCAACTTACAAACCTCACATCATTTAGACATGAAACACCGATTATAAGAAGCTTTCCGGAGATCGCATTGTCATTGTGTAAAATTATCAGAAAGTAATCCATTTTGAAAAGGACATAAACGTTCATCATAATGCTCAAAATATAAAAAACGCAACTTTCCATGACTTATTTATTTATAAAGCTTATTAAATGAACTATTATATTATTATATTAAATATTTTTGTTTGATTATTGGTCAAATGTTTAGTTATTTCGTCTGAATCTGCCACATAAATGTCACGGTGTAGTCGTGCGGTGGCAGGACATAGGCACAAAGCCGTTTTAACATGCACTTTATTTTAAACATGAACTAAACATCAAACTGGTAACACTACTCACAGACACAGCATGACATGAACAAAGCAAGACAACACAGGACTGAAACACGGGGATGTTTATAGGACACTAATTACACTGACGAACGAGACACAGGTGGATCACATGACATAATTACACAGGGCGGGACTAGACAGATACAAACACACACACATTGCCCGCTGAGCGGTCCCACGGCTTGGTGACCGTGACAATAAATGAATAAATGAACAATACGTTTTATTTCCATTTTATCTATTTGCTGAACGTTTTTTTTTAAGTCATTCCTTTAGGTTACAAATTCAATTTAAATGATTGAATTATTATTGGTTTTAGGAATGTGATACCCATCTGATACCAAGTGTTGCATCGAGGTCGATGCTGGCCTGAAACACTAGATTGGTATAGGATCAGATTTCAGATATTTTCCAAACCGATCCATAGACATATTTTATGCGGTTAACATGTGTTATATGACACGACACAGATAATGCACGTGAACCCTTACACAAGGCACCCACAATGCACCAGATACTTGCAGACAGTGAGCTCGGTTATTGAGAGGATCAGTATCAGGTATTGGCCATACTATGTGATTTGATATTATGTGATTTTAAAAAACTGACAATCATATTAATATGGCGGTTTTTAACAAAAACTATTGGTGTCTGTTCAATTTGGCATATAAAATGATATCAGCTGATATAATCGGTTTTATTTGTTATCAGAGTTTTTAGCTCCTTAAAATCGTTATCAGCGCAGGCTGTAACCTAACACAGAGCAGCACAATTGTAAAAATGGGTGGGGTTCAAATGAATACATTATCAAGAGGTTTGGTTAGGCGTGTTGGTGCAGCATGCAATCAGATGAGCTCCTCTCATCACCACAACGGATTTCCGTCGTATTATTCTGTAGAGGTCTATTTTGAGATCAATGTATATTTGCAAAATATATTTCTGGGGGTGTTATTGGCTCACAATAAAGCAGCTTTCATATAATTCACAGAAAATTCACCCCTATGCTTTCAAAAGGCCATTTTTCTTCACTGAGCTGCACGGCGCAGACTTGAATTGTCACCAATCTGAGCTCGTGGGAGCACCGCCTAAACGACGAAGTCCTTGCGCAGGGTCATTTAACTGCGTTACTGCATTATTGTGTTACGGAGCCGCACAAAGCACTGTGGGGAGCGAGTACAGTTCAACAAGAGCTTGTATTTTAGTTAGCTAGCTAACGTTAGCCGGCTAGCTGGCTCTGTAGGCTGTGCGCTCTGTACTGAACCCACAGAATGAGCACAGTTATGCTGTGGCATCAGCTCTTGTCGATGGTGAGACATTATGCTCTTTCATCTATTGAGGAAACTGTGACAGTCACGATGATGTGCACAATAAAGTTTATTATTCTTATAACAGTTATACTAAGAACACAACGATGAAGGCAGCAAATAATTACATCCTTGCAAATACACACTCTGCATACTACGCACTAAGAAGTATGCCTAAATCGTATTGACACCATCCAGTGGTATATTGACATACTATTTAGTACGGTAGTATGCAGTTTGGGACGCAGCTTTAAATAGTCCTGAATGAGTAATAACTTGAGTGTGAGTAATGGCTGCACTCCACTGTGAGGTGGAGAAGGGCGCAGCACAACCCATGTTACAAAATGTTCTTCCGCATGGAGCAAGAAAACTGGGGGTAAAAACTAAACTGACTCAATTATCGTCATTTTCTCTTTCGAGAGCAGCACAATTTTTACCCTCATTGGTTAATGCAACATGAGCACATAGTGTAGCGCTACTGCTAATGCTTTTCTCTCTGTGGTAGTAGCCTATAAAATTATCCACCAATTAATATTTGAATAAATCTGAATAATTAATCATATATGTGTGTGTGTATGTGTGTGTGTTTGTGCTCTACAGATCACTCATTCTATGGCCCGGGTTCCACTGGCAGTTTTTCTCGCCCAGCATCATCCGGTACAGGTTTGCTGTCATTTGCTTGTCGAGCTCTACCCTACCCAGCATACTCCATGGCCCCCATCTCACCTCCCCTGCCCATCTCCAGTGCCAGGGGCCAGAGGCTCTACATTCCCAACCAATCACTCTTCTGACAAAGTCATATTGTGCGAGTAAAGCAGGTTTGCTGTTGGTTGCTGTTGCAGGCAAAGTTTAGTTTAGTTGGGCTCAGACTTGCCGCTCATGTTGTCTTTTTTATGTAATGCAGTGTGTTGTGGTATGTGATTTTTTTTGTTTATCTAGCATAGAAATAGAATTTCCTAGAATTCCCACATCATTATATATTATATATGTCATTATATACACATGTTCTGTTTCACTGTTTATTTTCTAAACAATTTGCCTTTTTCTTTTTTTGCATATATAAAACAAGTTTACAAAGGTTTACCTAACATGATTAATTTTTTAATCGTCCTCCAGTGATGCTTACCGAGTTGTGGCTCTACGAGTTACCAAACCTCTTCAGTTCCATTCTGCCACATTCAGACGAAAATGGGTTTAAATGCTTAAAAGACCCAACAAATCTCTCGTGCCATTTATCTTTAGGTAGTCAAGCAGCACATTTGCATATACAATGTTTTCAAACATGCCGTAGTTTTACTTAGTATTTTATAATATATTTTTATATTATAAAATATTTTAATATATATATTTTTCACTGGCTGTTCTGGTCTGGGGAACCAAAGTAAAAATGTGACCCATCTTTCAAATGTGCAGCTATTTCAATTTAAACAGTTGAAATCTGTTGGGTTTCTATATAGCGGACTTCTTAATAGTCTTAATGTTTACTGGGGGAAAAAATTAAAGGAACGATTCAAACATTAATTATTTTAGCCAAAACAATCACTTCTAGCAAAACTGCCAATGTGTACTTTAATAATAATAATAATAATAATAATAATAATAGCAGTGAAGTTTGTTAAAAAGGGTTTTTTTGTTTGTTTTATTTAACTCTCCATACAAATTATTTATTTTTATTTAAAGTAAATTTGAATTTAAATTAATTTCCAGTGTTAGAATAGCTAACCAATATACTGTCAAACACAGCAAGTAAATAATAATTCCAATGAGTTTTGCACATAGATGTATATCTATATTTATTACTATGTTACAAATAAACCTTTTCACCATTGCAGTGGTCTTTGCTAAATCAAGTGAATATCCATACAAATTTATGTAGAAGACATCAAATTTACTCCTCTCAACATACACAGAAATTATTTTAAAGAATTGCCTATCAAATTGGTTGTCTTCTGAGTAATTCATAATGATTAAAGAAATTAAATATAGTTGTATTTTATTCTCCTTTGCTCAATATCTTGTTTAGTGCTACCGCATTCAGATGAAATTAAATCTACTGTTTAATGTAATTAGAAATTATTAAAGAAAATGGCCCAGTGTAATTTTGACTTGAATGTATTTAGAGCCTCTTTTTCAACCCTTGTTTAAGTTGAATTAAGTAGCTATTAGGTTTAAGTATGATTGTTCTGAACACTTAGTTTTTAACACAGAATGTTGAATACAAGATTGCAGTCGTAGACATCTACTGTTCATGCAGAATATTTGAACTGTTTGAGATCATGTTAACTTGTTGATTAAAATAAACAGAAGAAAATACTTTGTGACTGTTGCCTAAATTCTTTTAAAACTGTTGTAAAGCTCAGTGTTGGTAAATGTTTTTTACTTTAAAACCATAAGTACACAAACACCCACCAGTAACAAAATAATGTGTTTTATTGCTTCTAAAGTCTTTAAATCTAAAGTCTAAGTATTGTCATAGATGATTGCTCTGTGTTATCAACCTTGTTATTACTCTCAAACACGGAATATGGTGCAAGTGCGTAAGGTATTTAAATCTGCCGTGTGTAACTGGTTAAAATTAAAAGTTAAGTCAATGAAGAAAACATATTCAGGGTGTTCTTGCGCTGTTGCAAGTCACCTTGGAAAGCTTCAGAGCTGTTGGCTCAGATTTGGCGCAATACATCATCATGGAATGACGTGTCATCATGCCACAACTATTGACCTACTGGAGCCACGGGGACCCCGGACATTTCCCTGTCATGGAGGTTGGGACACTGATCCAGGTCCCCGATGCCCTACAAGTCTCCCACGAACGAGCAGGGACGTACCGCATACCAGTGAGTATCCAAGGGGGTACACACTTGGGGGGATTCGGGTTGCAATCAAACCGTAATCCATCAAAGTCTGGTTCAAAGCGCGGCATTGGAAACAGCACCACGGGTGAGGATGATGCCGGATGCCGCACTAATTCACCCGTACTTTTCAGTGATCAAGGATAGGCTATATAGAGTGACGCAGGACACTCAGACTCATGAGAATGTAACCCGGTTGTTGGTACCAAAGAGCCACCGGAAAATGCTTTTCCAGGCGGCTCATTTTAATCCTATGGCAGGACACTTGGGGCAGGATAAAACACTGAACCGTCTCATGGCCCGCTTCTATTGGCCGGGCATTCGCGGTGATGTACACAGGTGGTGTGCGTCGTGCAGCGAGTGTCAGTTAGTGAATCCCCCGGCCGCCCCAAAAGCGCCATTGCGCCCACTTCTGTTAATCGCGGTCCCCTTTGACCGAATTGGAGTGGACCTCATCAGGCCATTAGATCAGAGCATGCAAGGATACCGCTTTGTATTGGTATTGGTAGACTATGCAACGCGATATCTGGAAGCAGTGCCTCTTCGCAACATCTCTGCACGCAATGTTGCGGAGGCGCTCTTCCGAGAAAATTGGGAGGAGGGACCTTCACAAAGCAAAGATTTAATTCAGCACGTTATGGGCCTGAGAGCAAAACTCCACACACTGGGACATTTAACACAGGAGAATTTGCTACAGGCCCAGGAACGTCAATCCCGGCTGTACAACAGGGGTGTTCGGCTGCAGGAATTTACACCGGGAGATTGAGTGCTAGTGTTACAGCCCACGTTGAGCTTCAAATTACTTGCCAAGTGGTAAGGGCCCTTTAGAGGTCACACGGTGAGTTGGAAAAGTTGACTTTAAGGTCAGGCAAACGGATAGGGGCGATGCACTACAAATATACCACCTCAGCCTCCTGAAACCATGGGGAGAGGTGGTCCCTGTTGTTCTGGTGAAGGTGGTTACCCAGATGGAGGAGCCGGAGGTGACATTAAAAAAGGCGACTCATTCCACTCCGGTCCCCTGTGGAGACCACTTCTCCCCGACCTCTCCCCGACCACATTGAGACTTCCCCTATTGCTTACCCGAACACAAGAAAAAGATTGTTCAAGAGGAACTCAAGGCTATGCTCGACATGGGCATAATCGTGGAGTCCCACAGCGACTGGAGTAGCCCCGTAGTTCTTGTCCCCAAGGCGGACAGGGCAATCCATTTCTGCATGGACTTTAGAAAGGTCAACATGGTGTCTAAAATTGACGCGTACCCAATGCCGTGCATTGATGAACTGCTCGACCAGTTAGGCACAGCTCGCTTTTATTCGACACTGGATTTAACCATGGGTTATTGGCAGATACTGGCTGAAGGCCGGACAGCTCCACGGTCTGAGTAGGGCAGTGGGGGTACTTGGCAGCGGGGGTGTGGTGGAGCGTCGGCTGTGGACGGAGGGAGGAGTCGGGGCGAACTGGCAGGTAACGAGCGAGGAAATAGAGCGAGACAGAACTGAGACACGAAGGAGCTGAGTAAAGTGAAACAGAAACCGCAGATTGTGATTTATGTATTGAGTATTTTTGGTTGCATTTGGAGAACCCTTGAAAGCGTCCCTGAAAAGGGGACAGAGCATCAGCCTCAGTATTCTTTGAAATGGTAAAATTAAAAACTTGTAAATAAATTTAAAAACAAATGGATGAAAAGCTCCCTTCAGCCAGTGCTAAATTGATGGCAATAATTCCCCGTTTGCCTGCAGCATAATATCTGTCTGGTGGAGACAGTTTAAGGACAGTATTATAAAGGGGCTGTATAGTACTGTTGATCTAATTAAAATAGCCATGATTTTGAAATCAATTTCAATTCAAAGTCAGGAATTTGAGTTTAAATTCGAAAGGTATTAAAAAACTGAGTTATTCAAGTTAGATGTGAAAGTTAAAAAAATGTAAACTTTATAATTCTCACATGAATCAGTAATGCTTTGTATAGTTAATTTTGTACAGAAACTAGTTCACTGATAATGTCATTGTGGAATGCCCTTAATAAAAGTTGTATCTAGAGGGCAGTATTCTTCTTTACTGTTGGAAAACAGTCATGCTTCTAGCACTGCTTCTGGTTTGAGCCTGTGACAATACATGTATACATTTACATGAATTAATTTCCATTATTTTTTAGATAGACGTACTTTCTATTTTACTCTACATGGTGTAATGTGTGACGCCATATTAAGGTCATCATAAATTCCTGTTGTGTAACAGCAATTATAAGCAGAGTTGCATGGAATTTTTAAGAAAGGATTTAGGATTCATTCCACACTTCAGCAGTACATGGACTTATATTTTCTACATTCTGTTACTGGCTAAAATGACAACCCTATAATTTTTTCTGTGAATAGACGAATTCATTACTTTAAGGAGCACTTGCTAAGCTTAAATCTCATGCAAGTTAAAAAGCATGCATCAATAAAACACAATTACTATTATTATTATTATTATTATTATTATTATTATATAAAAGAAGAATAAAAAATGGAAAGTGTTTCAAGAACGGTTGGTGGTGGCAGGATCTATAAGTCAGACAAGGCAGGAAAAGTAATATCAATTCTTTGTCAAGCAGTTTACAGATGTCATGCATACTAATATGGCAGGAAATAGACTTACTCAGGATGAAGCAGATCTTTAACATATCACATTACCAATTCTTCCTATGCAGGATAGGCAGACCTTTGATCATTTAGAATCAGAATATTGATTCTATGTCACCTGTACTCTCATCTATAATAATCATTTATTGGTGCCACAGTTTCATTATAACCCTGTGGTCAATTTGACCCTAATTCCATTTATTTTTTTCAGTCTACACATTATGTGGTGCTCTATCAATAAATTTTAGTCCAGTAGCTTTGTGTAAGTACTGTCCTATATGAAAGGTTGTGGTGCACACATAATGAATTTGGAATACGCAAGCAAAATATTCCACACAATGTAACATTTGGATGAATCAGTAAATAATTTGTATTTACATGATTCATATTATACAAACTCTTCTTCAATACAGTGTCAAATTTATATGCATTTGTACACTTTAATGTAATACAAATGATGAAGCATACCACACAGTAAGGAATTCAATCATATTTGTTCCCTTTGGCTTGCTAGTATCTATAGTATCTAAAAATGCAGGTACCTAAATAAAATAGTTTATTGTAATAGTAATGTTGAAGTGCTAAAGAAATGTTTTTTTGTATAAGGGAAGAACTGTACTCGTGAATTAATCTTTTTTTGCACCCGGATTTGACTTGTGCAGTTAATTATGATTTAAGTTCTCACTTTTATAAATGCTCTCAATCATTTACACCGCCATGCCCTTTCGTGTCCAGAAATCAAGTGGCTTTCAGATTTATTTACAAGCTCTGACATAAATCTTTAGGTTGTTTCACTGGCAGGAAATTTCCATTTGTCAAGGATGGACAGCACGAGTGCTTCAGACATCAGAAGCCCTCGGTCTCAAATTAGACCCTCAAATATACTGGACAAGATTTCTGCTCAAACAGAATAGAATAGAATAGAATTGAGTTTTAAAAGCGCTTTTTACAATACATTTGACACAGGCTCTACCTGTCTCAAAGCAGCTTTCCAAACATAATTTCCATAATCCCTAGTGAGCAAGCCTACATGGTAAGGATTGAGGTAAGGAGGAAGAAACTAAGAATCTAGATTTAGCAAGAGGTGTCTATCCTCCTCTGGCCGGCACTGGGGATATGGCATGATATAGAATATAAGTTAATGAATAGGATGCCAATATACTAGTTATTATGGAAATGATTATACTGTAGGTAAAGGAGACAGGTTGGTCATAGTTCAACAGTCAGCAGTTAATCAAGAAAGAGGAAGCAGGGGCTTGCAGGAGCTATTATATGTTTGACTTTAGTCTTTAGAGCTAATCTGAGAGAGTGTGTCTGAATCCTAGACATTGTCTGAAAGGCTATTCCCTAAGTTTAGGAGCTATATAAAAAAGATTTACTGTCATTTCATTCATAAAGTGCGTGGTGGATTCTAAGATGTTAGGAGATTACTTAATTACTGGGGGCTATGTTTTTTAGAGAATTGTATGTCACAATTTTGTAACCTAACAGGTAGCTAATGTAGCCAACATAAAATGGGACTAATTATTGTATTATCTAATTATTGTAAGAACCCTGGCTACCACATTTTAGCCTAACTAAAGCTTCTTGATAGACATGACAGGACATCATACTAGAAGTGTGTTACAGTAATCAAATTTCTTTTGTTTGGTTATCCTCTTTTAGGAGTGGCCTATGTAATCCATGCAAATTTATACCACTAACAAAGTCCTATGGTCCTCCAAAGAAAGGGGGTGATGGTGGGCCAAAAAAAAGGCAAGTTCTGTGAATCAAATATGGACAGCATGTTTCTTATCTAAGCAGCATCAAAAACATTACTAATATGGATTTCAAATGTTAAGCTGCTGTCAGTGGTTGTAGTACATGACAGTGGTAAACCCATTCAGGCTAATACTGTGCTCAGGCACCTTATTACTAATAGTTTAAACAGTATTTTTTTCTGGGTTGAGTAGGCCTACTAGCCATCCCATCTTTGATGTTCCTAATACAACTTGTTAGTCTAGATATTTTGGAGAGTTCTAGTCTAGCAGACATTTATAGCTGGGTATAATGTTTATAGCAATAATGCCATGCTTCTAATAAATATCTCATAATGGTAGCATGTACAAAGAAAACAGTAAGGGACCTAGAGCTAATCGTTGTGGCACTCTATAATTGACTTGTTTTAGATCAGATAATCCCCTTTTTACACATACAAAATGGCGACAGTCTGTCAGGTAAGATCTAAACCAAGTGACTACTTCTCTCTGCAGATACTGACACAAGTCTTTTTGAGTCTATAGTGGTCTATAACGTCAAATGCAGCACTAAGCTCTAGTAGTATGAGTAGAGATATACATCCATGATAAGAAGACATAAGTACGTCATTAGTTACTCTGTTCTGTGTTAAGTACAGACTCTTCATATAGACCATTTCTTGGCAGGTAGGTCTATTGTTAATCTGGATCAAGATTAAGTTTAACTGCTACTTTGAGTGCTCTAGATATATGCCCTAGGTATAGGAATGAATTAATAATATTTCTGTTCTAAAATTACCAGGCTGGATCAAGCATGTTGATATTGCTATTGTTGTTGTTGTTGTTGTTGTTGTTTTAAACTCGCTTAGACAAATAGCAGAGAAGGAATTTAGCTGCTTAGCTCACTGGTTTAGTAATACTGTTTTCCATCATCTGAGATGCTACAACAGGAGGCCTACCACTTCTAATTTCTGTGCTTACTTTAATCTTGCTACTGAAGAAATTCCTAAATTTGTTAGTACTGCATTGTGCTGGAATATGCGGTTTTATAACTGTTTTGTTCCTTGTACACTGTGTACACTGTTCTGTAATCACTGTGCTAAATAGACACATCAGATTATTGCTTTTGGATGTGGAACATGCAGATGTCAAAGCCTGTTATTATTTTATCATGCTATCTTTCCATGCAATTTAAAATACCTCCAGGTTTGTTTTCTTCCATTTATGCTTCATTTAGCTTGCTTGAGAGTGTGGGTATGGTCATTATATGATGGTGCAAACCTTTTTTTTTTCTAATATCTTTCTTTTGGAGAGGTACACCAATATCCAGAGTGATAGAGAGAACATGAATTGAAGAGTGATGTATAGTGGATTGGAAAAAAGTGCTAGAAATTAATACAGAATTAAAGCTTTAAATGATAAATCGAATAATAGAGTTGGATTAAAACAGATACCCCTCTATTTTTTTTTTTATTGTTATTTTTCTTGGGAATTGGGCTGAGTGCTTTGTTTGACTAGTTAGATGTCTAGTGCTGTTTAACAGTAGATCCCCTAGATGGCGCGCTACCATGCAGATAGAGAACCGGTGGTTCTGGAAGATTCTTGCCAGAACTTTTCACACTAACCTGTCTGGCTAGAATGGTAAGAATTTAAAATCGAATTATCATATGATAAGTACATTCTTGAACTCATTTACATGGGAGCATTCTAATAATTTACAGCCTACTGTTATCAGGCCTTTTGCATACTTGATGGTGATGTGATGTTTTCATTCTATGGTGTAGCACTGCAGTACATGAACATTGCAATGCTTTGGTCCTGTTTTCTGTAAACACACAGTTCTCACTGAAATCAATGGCAAGAGGCCCATTTTTAACGGATACCAAAATGTCCTTGTGAATGTAGCCTTATTCATATCAGACTATTGTTTTATTCCAGTGTCGGCGGCTTCAGGATGCAAAAAAAATAAATAAAATTATTTATAATTGTATATGAAGCCCATGGCACTTAGTTACAGTTGAGAACCTCTCTGCAGTTTAGTTTCAAGATGAGTAGCATAGCTTGTGTCCCATTAGAATTTTTTTTTTGGAAATACATTTTTGAGAATCTGTGCCGCTTCACCATCATCTTTTACTGCCTGAGTGATTCTGGAGACTAATTTTTGGTCTGATACTTCATATTTTCCATTTCCATCTCAATTCTTCAAAGAGCACATGCACCTCGAACCTTCAAATAAATTATTCACTCAGTCCAATCTCGTTGCTACCAGCATGAGAAATCATAAAAACAACAAAAGCATTTCAGAAAAATTCTGATATACGGACATTACCAATTATTACCTTACCATCAGGACCAGATGAAAAAAATGTAAGAAATTTGAATACTATAATATTAGAATATTATGTGTGTGTGTGTGTGTGTGTGTGTGTGTGTGTGTGAAGACTTATGTGACTTTTAAAGGTCAGTACTGACAGATAAATGAAATGCTGTGTTCTGTGTGTATGCGTGTTTGCATGTGTGTGTATACATGTGTGTATTAGGAATCCTGCAGATCACACGCCCACCTTACTGTCTATTTCTCTGTCATTCACAGTGGCAATATCTAATTTTTTGTCTTCTCTGTCTGGCAGTTTTTCATTTCACAGTCCATTATTATTTCCTGTCCCTTCTCTACTGTCGTTTTCTTATTAAATATTTAGCTTTTTTGTGCACCACTCTTTATCTTTGCACCGCTGTCATTATTTCTGCATGTCTAAATTTCTTGCTTTTTGCACTCTTTCACTTCTTGTTTGGTTTACTCATTTTCTTATCTTACAATCTGACCTATAAAGCATTAAGGGTTTTCCACGCTACATCCTTGTTTTCCTCTGTCTCTGTCTCCCACTCTGTCTGAATAAAAGCAGTAAACCCGTTCAATACCTGTCTTTTTATAAGAAGCTTAGCATGTTTGGAATTCCATTTATCCAACTGCGTGTTCTCTAATCTGTTTCTCTTGGTCTCTGAGTAGAAGTACTCCAACTGAATATAGTAATAGATGGTGTTTATTTTGGTCTTTCTTGTTGAGATTGTGAGATTAATGACCCTCGGAAGTGGTGTAATGGTTACAAATTAGATCTGATAAGAGGGACATTGAGAGAGAGAGAGAGAGAGAGAGAGAGAGAGAAGCAAATCCCTGCTCACATTACTAAAGCTACCATATAGGTTAATATTGGGTTTTCAGTGCATAGGGAGAGACAGTGATATACAACACATTTTGGACACTATTTGCATTTGGGTTCTAAAAGAAGAACATGGGTTAGACTCGCACTGCTATTTAAATATCGTGGCTGTGCAGCGTGGGTTTGTCAATCGTGGTTCCTTTTTTATGGTTTAGAAAAGTATATTTGCAAAAATGGTGAGCCAACATGTAAAAATGCTATTAGAGAACAGAGCTTTTTGTTTCTAGCTAGGGGAGAAAAGAAAGGGTACCTGTTTATCCCCTTTGGAAGCACGCTCTATGCCCTAATTGTTTGACCTTAACTGCATGATTGTTACCCCTGCAGTTCAGTGCTGGCATGGACCATCATTTAAATCATCCTGGCTCTCTATGGACCTACTCCAAAAACCACTTACCATTAGCATTTTTATGAACAGCTGAGAAGCTAATCCGTAATAGCCTCCAGTATTTAACTATTGAGATGGTTGTGGAAATTGAATGCTATTTATATTCATAAGCAGCCTTTTCAGAGTTTGATCCTTGAAGACTGTTTGTTTACTGTCAGGTATTAGCTGCTTAAGAGGGAATTATTTCCATTCAGATGGAATCTCCTCGATGGATTCTTTGTCTTAGGCTTTGCCGTTGCCATTAAATTACTTCAATTTAGCCTTTGCCAGTGGTGTCAGCATGAAAACATATTGAGTTATTGTTTTTATAAATTTTTTATTCACTAAAACACACTATTAAACATACTATTTTGGGTCAAATTTTCCTTTAGATTTGTGACGAACAAAACCTCTTCCTTACCCACTCTCTTTTCCCTTTGTTTATTCTTTGTTGGAAAACAGTATTTGCTATAATGCCTTTCACGTTACACAAAGTCACTGCATTCCACTTAATGAAGATAATAAATAAAATAATATAAACCATCAAACTGGTCCTAAAACTCTGGAATCAGGACTGGTGCTGTTCCAACTATTAGATTTCCAATTGTAGTGTCTAGAATTCAAGTGTGAAAATCGGCATCAACATCTTCTCTACAGTGATCTTGTACAACCACTTGTAGCAGCAGCCACATGAAGACAGAGATGAGGTGATGAGGAAGAGACTCTTAGAAGATGGTGCTGTGATAAAAATATATAGACCTGAAGGTCAAAAGATCAAAGATTTGCCTGCATTCAACAACCTAGCACCATAACTACTTTGGAAAAAGCACAACAGTGGCTATAGTTTTTGCAGAGCATAAAAAGATGTAGCATTGGGAAGCTACTCCTCATAGACTTTTAGTGCAGCACTATACTGTCCTCATCATATTCTACCATATATGACTGCACTACAGAAAACTTTGCCAATATATATGAAATAACTATTATATAGAATTATATCAAACAATTTGATTGACCTATCTTTGGTCAATGAGGTTCACATGATCTGTTGTGGCAATAAAGCTCCATTTATTATTTAGGACTACAACAAACCCGGCTGTCTTCTCTGCACTATGTTACTGTAAGGCATGGACTACCAGCCAGAAAGCTTTGATCACACTTCTGTACACATCCTACTGTAAATGGCTAAGTGCAACCTCTTCACAAATTCACACAATACACTTTAGCACTACATATTTATTGCTTGTTTATTGGTTTAGTTTTTTATTATGTGCTTAGTGTCTACTTTGTGTGAGTTGTCTATTGTATTGTATCGTGTGCGGTTGAGAAGTCAGTGCAATGATATGTATATATGGCAATTAATTACTCTAACGTTGAGATGTAATACAAAGTCACTGCACACATCCAGTCACTTGCAGTATATATACATTTTTTTAAATTTGTAAATTGAGGACTGGATGTAGAAGTAGTAACTTTCTCAAATTCAGATAAAAGAGACGTACTACCACTTTGTCTAAGTACATTGTAAAGTTTGATGGCTTTTCAGATGCAGCAAGTGTAGCTGTAAAAACCTTTGGCATCACTTTTAATTTCTGAACCATTGCACTTAGCCATTTACAGTAGGATGTGTACAGAAGTGCGTTAGAAGCTTTTTGGCACATTTGATGCACATATAGATGTCACAGCCACATACCACTCACCACAAGTGGTCATCATCACCCAAAAACTGAACTCTCTCCATGGTTACCTGTCAATTGCTTTTATCTGTTTGCTATTAGCCCTCATTAATACTAGGCATATATACCCTGCAACTCCTCACTTTAATTGGGAAGTCTTGCTATCTCAGCATGTATTTCTATGTTCTATATACCTCTGTTGATTCTTTTTGTACTTTTGGTCTTAGCCTGGTAGGGCTAACAAACTGGCTATAGCTCTGTGGACTCAGAATAATGACATATCGACCTCAGACCTCGACCTTTAACCCTTGAGCATAATATACCTAAAGATTGAAGGTATTTAAATAATTGCAATACTTGGATACAATACTTAAGTATCAATTTAGGGAATTTAAACCTTACCTCAGTATAATTTAAAATTAATACTTGTACTCTTACTTAATTACATTTCCATGAAAAAATAATTTTTCTTATTACAAATCTCCAACATCATGACTCAAATATTAATTTATTTTGCCAATCAATCGAGTTTGGTGCATTTTACCTTTATTTATGAACTAAAACGTCCAATCAAATAAAATCTTTACGTATACCACAACCAACCATCTTTGCGCACTGACAATTTGCCTTTTAGTCTCATTTGCTCTTCATACATTTAAATTACTAAGAACCTGAGCTCATGAAAAATTTGTACAAAAATGAACAAAGGCGATACGGCTGGATTTTGTTCGATTTCATACAAATTAAGTCATAAGAAAAGGTATGAATGTTAACCCCACCCCTAAAGCTAACTTTTACTTTTGTAACTTTTTATACACATTGATTTGAATGCGAATTCCAATGACTTGCAAGTGTGAGACCATGTTGCCTAGTGTAGAAGTATACATCTTCCCCCTTTATCAACCTGAACCAACATCTGATTCAAAACCTATGCAATTAGGAAAAAAACAAGGCATGATGGTAGAAGAAAGGCAGAGATGATGCCAAGAGAGGCTCTGCCTGTACTGTGTCCAATCTGTACAATCCTCCATTACAGTATTAATCGACTCAAAAATTGCAGAGAATTTGATCAATCAATAATTTACTACAAAGCTTTTCATCTCCACTATGCCCTGTTCACCATTTCTCTGCATTTGGATGATCAACCCACTGAACTCAGGAAGGGACACAAAATGCCAACCCCCCTTGTCATGAAGATTTGGCTCCTTTATTCCATTTAATTTTTTTTTATTTGTAGAGTGCATTTAATAATAGACACTGTCAAGCAGCTTTACAGAAGTTCAGGTCTAAATCTACATCCCTAATGAGCAAGGCAGGGGCAACAGTGACAAGAAAAAGATGGCATAAGGAAGAAACCTTGAGAGGAACCAGACTCAAGTGGGAACCCATCTTCTGGACGACACTGAATAGTGGGATTCTGATAATTACAGAATACTGTCATACAGTGAAAAGGCTTTTAGGTCAAGCCTTACTTTTGTGAAGCGACCTTGGGTGTAAGAAAGGCACTACATAAATTTAACAAACAAACAAACAAACAAATAAATAAATAAGCCTTTGGATGCATTGCATGCAAAGCATTACTACAAAGAACACTAACAGACTCAATCAAATCATTAAGAGGGCTAGTTCAGTTCTCGGGCTCAGACTGGACACAGTGGAGATGGTGGTGGAGAGGAGAGCACTAGACAAGCGTTCAGCCATCATGAGGAACCATTCTCACCACACTCCATGGGACAATCCGTGGGTTACAGAGCACATGGAGCAGCAGGATACTCCTGCCTCACTGTAGAATGGAACGCTTTCGCAGATCCTTTCTCCCTGTAGCCATCAGACTGTACAACACCGTCATTAGTTTATTTGTCTGACATTAACACTTGGACTGTTCCTCAACCTGAACTGTCACTGCACTGTTTTTACATCACTTTGCACACCTTTTTATTCAATGTTTACCAGACTTTTTTGCACTATTCATATACATTAGTGTAGTTGCACCATCACTTCTGCACTAATAATTACTCAGGTACCACTGTAAATAGGTACATATGTATATTTGCACAGTTCTATTTATCTATATTTATCTGTATATATCTGCACAGCTATTTCTTTTTATATTCTTATATCTTTATGAGTTATTTATTAATTATTTTTATTCTTATATTTTTACTTATTTTACTTGTATTATTTGTACTCTTTGTATGCTGCTGTAACACTTAAATTTCCCAATATTGAATTTATAATTTATATACACACACACACACACACACACACACACACACACTAGCGTTCAAAAGTTTGGAGTGACCTGTCATATTTTATGAATAGTCATTATTATATTCACTAAACTTTGATGCAATGTAGTAGATCTAATATATCTAATATAAACCACACACCAAAAGCTATTTTTAGAGGTTTTGTCTGGTATTTAAAGTATTTTGGGGAAAAGTTATTTAAGTCATTTAAAAAGTTAAATGATAAAAATGTAATGATAAAAACTCTTCACATGTCTTCCTCATGGTTTATCTTCTACCCAGCACATGTAACAAGAATGTAATAATTAACTGTCAAGACTATATTAACATTTAAACCTTG